>JAOWBB010004013.1:0-35351 GCA_028565995.1 Ricinus marginatus | reverse complement strand
ATAATAATAATAATAATAATAATAATAATAATAATAATAATAATAATAATAATAATAATAATAATAATAATAATCATCTTTGAATGTGGGGAACACATTGCATATTCAAACTGTGTACGTGCTACACATTCATATTAAAAGCGTTATATTCGTTAAACACAGATTTAACATTTATTTGGTTTATTCGAGGTTGTTTAATTACAAGGTTCGGAAGAAATATTAAAATGAAGGAAAAAATTTTCTGCAAAATTTTAAGAAATGCTAGTGATTTTGATTTAAGCTATCAAAAGTACAAGAATAATATTTTTCTCTACTGCAATTAATTTATTTGTAAACCGAGAAAAAGAAAATATCATCTGAATAAGCATAACTTCGGCCTAAGAAATGATATATTCGTTTTATAAATTGGGAAAAAAATTTGCAGTGAAATTCAAAACCAAAGCATAGCATCATAACGCTGCGACTTCGAAGACCGTGATTTCATCCAGGGCAATTACCTCTTACCATATGTAAGACAAGGTAAAAACTTAAGCATTATATTCATTAATATATGGTGACCGGCAAAAGTCGTTAGGGCAACAGAAATGAAACTAAATTGCACTTATTCGACCCAAAATAACATTTGCAAGTGGGAAAATAAGAATGATCATTGCAATGGGGTTTAAGAGAACTGATTTTTTTTCTCCAAACCGAATAAGTGTTTTTCACACTGATTTTTATTTTTTACATATTAGTTCATATTTTTTAGCGCTGATAAAATGGAAAATATCATGTACCAGTAAATTCGAAATCCAAATTATATTTTGCTCGTACAAAGTGCAAAAGATCCATCGCGAATATCATTACACCGACAAACTCCTCCAATCGGGGAGTTGAAAACCGACTTACAGTCCGTTAAACAGTTTTCATTCTTGTGCTTCACTTTGGGAAAATGAAACTTCCCGCACTGAAATAAACGGTTCGTGAATCAATAATAATAATAATAATAATAATAAAACGAAAAAAATTCTAATAAAATCGAAAAAATTTTCTGCTAGTTACATGGTATTGTAAAAAGATGAGCTCGAATATTAATTATTCGAGCTCAAAGGAATCCTGCTACAAATTTGAAATATTAATTATCCTTCCCCCTTACGATATTGCATCATTATTTTTCGAAAACAAAAATTCCAGTTTAAAAAAAGGTTTTGAATGAACAAATAAAAAGTCTATTTAAAAAAAAATTGAAATTTGCGTTTGGGAAGAGGAAGTAAAGTATTAATTTGCAAGTTGAATTATGAAACATTATCTACTCCAAGCAAATTATTCGGTATGAATTTTTCTTTTCCGCTTTGCCAATATAATTTTCAAAGCGAATAAAAAATCAGCATATAATAAAACTGAATGAAAAACATCGTGAGAATATGAAATTAAAAAGCTTAAAAGAAAAAAAATCGCTGTTGATTTCAGCGTGTTTTAAATTAAATTTACTTCATAATTGCTTTTCATATAATGGATAATTCAATAATTATACCAACACGTCAAAAATAAGCCCCCATTTTCCTTTAACTTAAATAAGCGGAATAACATTAAGTAATAAAATATAACTTTTTTTTGCCATCAAGACTACTGACATTACGTGAACTTACGGAACGTGAATAATCATTTGACCCATTAAAAAAAAATGTTATTTAAAGAAGCAAGTAATATAAAATTTAAAATAATTCGGACTTGTACCCAGATCGGATTATTAGCTGCACAAGCATTTAAATTTTACTTATAATATAAACTAAATTTTTCATTGCAATAAATATTATAAATAAAACTTGATGAATTAATCAACTGAACAACGTCATAATTTATAAAAAAAAAAAAATATTTCTTCTTATATGAACAGATTAAGATTTAAATATTAATTTATATGAGAACCGCTTAGGCATATCTACGTTATACAAAATTCTGCAAAATGACTCGTCGACAACATACTATTTAACTTAGAAACAAACGATTCAAGCAGAAGAAAGTAGTATTGTTATGTACAATTTTAAATTCATACTATTAAATCTGATGCTTCTAAAACAAGTTTTTTTTAACTGAAAAACTATCGATGAAAAATTTAATAAACTTTAGACGAAACGGAAATTGCCGATTTTGTTAAAATGTCAAATACCTTAATTAATAATAATAATACATTTTTTTAATATGTAAAATTGATTTAAAATGTTATAATAATATATTTACTTAATATGCAAAATATACTACTATAAAATCCAAATAACGTAATAACTTTTAAAGAGGTTATTAACTGATGAACACTAACTCTTACATACATATAGTTTGTCTAAAAATTTTTATGACCTTCAACGGTCATAAAACGGTGTTTTTTAAAAAGTTCGGGGACACATAAAAACACTTAAATCTGCTCTTTGATCATACTTCAATATAACAGTACCATATTAGGAAATGTAATTATATTATTGTGATGGAGGTAATGGAATAAATGTCTCTCGTTTTCTTGAATTAAAGGTCTTAACGCCGATCTGGAGTTACCGGAACACTAAACAAACCATATTTGTTAAAAGGGGACAACTATTGCGGAAAGCAATCAGCTAAGACGTCGACGAATTGAAATATCAAGGTTTTTAAAAATGCCAATAAGTCTACGTATCCAGTGCGGTTAAAGGCTAAAATGCAATTTAACGTTCATATCGAATCGATAAAACTCCAGCAGGATGATCAAGAGCAATTAATCGCTGAATTAATTTGATTACAATAGGAGAATAGGAGGAAAAACTACAATTTTCCGGGTCGAACATATGCAACATATGCATTCAAATATTCAATTAAATGAAATTTATTCAGCCTGGATAAAATGATACTTTAAATTTAACCGCACAAGGAACTGAAATTTAGAAGAGAAATCAAGTTTGAATAGGAAGAGAACGGAGGTTACAACACCATGTATGGCATTTAGATTCAGGAAATTGTGATTTTATTATTCGAGGTCAGTTGGTAATATTGGTTCCGAAACTCCATTTACGGCTTTTTTTACCAAGCAACAATTTGTCTAAATAAGAGTCAAGATGAAAATCGATCTAAAAGAATTCCTTATTAAAAACTATATAAATGAAACATATATTAAAAAATTAACTAAAGTGAAAATTATTAATTAAACAATGGCAATAATTTAATATTTATCAAATCGGTAACCATATATTTTTCTCCTTCTTGAAACTATTATCCCATCGACTAGACTATTTAAAATATTCTTTTTCTCAAAGGAAATACCAATTCTTACATCTATAACTGGAAAGAGAATCGTTTTCGAAAACCAATGAATCATATTCAATCATAATATCTATTATTACGTGGAGAATTTTTTTTAGAAATAGTATATGAAAAAATAGTACAGTATATGAATAAAGGATATAGTATATGAAAAAATATTACACTTTAAATTCTTATATATTTTAAAATATCTAACATTTAGTTTCAACCGTAATGGGAAATTTCATAAACGATGAAACGATTAAAATTGTTATATATAATTAGTGGCTTCTTTTATATTTGATTCAAATGGTTCTTATTTGATTCACAATAATCTACAGACAGATAATGAATGTAGGTGGAAAATTCTGTCCGTTTTTAGAATTAATTCGATAATAAATTTTCCATATCTTGAATAAACTTATTGAATAATATAATTTTCGTCATTGCTTATGATTCCTTGCCAACGTGATGGCAATTTGAATATCTCATATTTAAAAAAATACCTTATTCCTAAAGGCGAAGAACCGAACTAGTGCTGTCCAATGTCTTTCTTTTTGCCCCCAAAAATTTTATAAGGGCAGACACGAGTGACAATCCGGGATCATGGTGAATGCGACAGAATTATCCACTTTAGATTTGCGAGTTACTGACGAGTCTTTATGAGGTGACGACGAAGTAGTAAATAACCCACATTATCATGAAGATTAGTATCATGTTCTTTTTGTTAAACATCGCCGGCCTCTTGGAGTGCTCTTTTAAATTATCCGATTGCTGCAATACCTTCCGAATTCAGCTCAAAATATATTGATCCTCGAATGCATACAAAACTCTTATTCGGGTTCAGTTTCGGTTTAGAGGCAGGTTTTCCGCATTCACAAAATTCCCCTTTCTTTTACGATGTTTAAATAGATAACTCAATATTCGGATCCAATTATCATCAGGTACAAGGGTCGATTTCGTACCATGCAAACAGATATACATGTATACAATGACTTGATTATTGCAATGCTTCTAATTTAACTCATATGGCACCCAACTCGAAATCCCAGTTTCCGAAAAGATTTGCTGAGCTGAATAAAGCCTTTTCGCAATTTCCGACGTTCTAAAAAAGAATTTTGATGTAACGTGATCTTGATAATATTGTCATTGATCAAAGACGGTTGCCCTGAGCTTGGATTATCAAAAAGGTTGAAATTTTTTTTAACCATCTTCGCATGTTCTTATCAATATTGCACTTTTAATAAATTTCACTCAAATTGGTTCCGTAGCATTCTTTCTTTGTTGGAATTCATGCAAAATAGAATGGCGTAAATGAAATTTATCAACGAATATATATATACGTTTACGTCTTACCTAATTCTAACATGAGTCATCTTCATTTTAGTTCATTTGCTAGGGCAGTATGGATATATTCAGTAGTAAAGAGATATAGTCAAATATAAGTCAGATAATATGTGCAAACTTGTTGAAACTTCTTATAACCAGAACGGACAAAAATTTACGTTAGACCAAATATAACAAATCACGCTTTATTATAGTTGCTTTTACAAAATGAATTTCTCGAATTTTACTTCAATCTTATGATTTCATATAATAATTTGAATATTATTCAAAATAATAAAAGTTTTACTAATAAAATTCAAAATCATAAGTATTCACTACTCTTATTATTGTCTTATAATTTAATATGCAACTAAATAAATTATCAAAAGCATATGTTAATACCACTATTAGGTAGATTACTTTTATTCAAATCTAAAATCATGAAAACTCTACCTTTCGAAAAAAACAAATGATGCCAAAAAAAAGCCGTTTTAAAAATTTGATTGTTATAACTTCAACATATTTTTTTCTAAAAGTAACTTTAATTTTAGAAAACTACATTTTTAAAAATTAATGTCCTGATATTATATTAGCTTGGTTAAAAATCCATTTTACTCTGTAACATCAAGTATAGAAATAGATATTCCCATTATCAATATTAAGCTAAAAAAATATTACAAACATTTTGAAGCCTCTAAAAATGAAATATGTTATGTAATAGGTGTACCAGTTTTTTATTTTTATGTAAAATGACTGTAAAGTTTTTTAATAGCAAAATAGGCAAAAGTTTTTAAAAAACAAACAGCAGCATCATACACTGTTATAAAACATATCAAATATTAATAATACTTGCTTTATAATTGTCATTCAAAATTTTTAATTTCTTGGACATTAAATTTTGCATTTTTAAACTTTGTTCTCGTATATGAATAATAAGAAATGATATATTTACAACGGAAATAAAATATTTTACACATTTTTATAAATTAAATTTTTATATTTTTGAATCCTTACTTACAAGGCAGAAAATTAAGTTATACTTTCTATAATAGAAATTTATTTTTTTTAAACTAATTATATATTAAGCGTAACAATTTAAGGGAATGGAAATAAAACTCATTGAGGCAAAATTTATAGTGAAAAGAGTTTAATTCGAGTTTGCTTTTCTTTTAATTGTCACACTTTATAATTTGCGTCAGAAATTTAACATGAACAATTGGTAATGATTAACGTATTTCAACCTGATCGATAATGTTAATTTTAAGTCTGTAATTACTGTTTAAACTATTTTACCTAGCGCAATCGTTTCCTTCTTATCAAATCTCTTTGGGATTTCTTCTTAACATAAGAAAAAAAAAAGAGTAATTTCAATTGACATTAATAAATAAAAATTTTTTCAGCAAAATTACATGATATAACATTAAAAAAAATATTTTACAATAAATAACTTTCCATCATTGACAACATTAATAAAATAAAGACTTCTGGAAAAGACTATTTTCCATATTCTTCTGTTTCAATAACTATTTTAATAATAAAAATAATAATAAGGACCTTACCTCATAAACATTGGGATGCCAAACTTTTGTTAAAAATCTCAACTGTGGCGGTGAATATGGATAATCAGGGGGAAATTTGACATGAGCCTGTAATTAAAGAAAAAATTTTTCCTTAAATTTGTTTCAAAATATCCATAAACAACTAATAAAATGAACTTTTCTTTAACATAGAATGTGAATTTGTTTTTTTCATATTGATCTGTTCTGTTTTTATAATTATTATTATTTTTCGGTCAAGGTTTGGCTCCTTAACAACTATTCATGGTGATAAAATCATCCCTAAAAAACTCAATGTCGAAGTAAATAAAATTTTATTATAACAAGGTTAATATTAATTTTTGATCCTTTTCCAAGGTTTTTTTCTTACTATTTATGCTTTTAACTCATGACTCCACAATACTGGATATTGCATTTCTTTTTACATCTTGTAACAACAGATATAAAAAATCAGTTATTTAAACCATAAGATTAAAACGTAAACGAGAGGAAAACAATTCTTGAGGATTTTTTTCATTTTGTCAATGAAACACCTAAATTTAATTTCGTCAACATAATGAAAAGACGTTAATAAATTCCTATTATTATATTCAAAGGAAAAAATTTAATATAAATATATATAATATTAAAATAAATATAAAATAAATACTTTTAAAATAAATAATTATAGTATAAATATATATATGTAGTATGAAACAACGGTGATAGAAATCAAATATGCTAATACTTAATATATTGTCATCTACTTTCAAAATTTAAATTGAAATATAATGAATAAAACACTGGATTTTAATTTTATGTTCAATCACGAAATTAATTTTTTTATTCTCAATTAATAAATATATGATAAAGATGGTTAATTATTTTATTAGTACTTAAGTAAGTACTCTCAGTGCTTAGTAAGTATTCTAGTAATTTTGCAAAATAAATTTAAATAATCTTAAGTATGTCAACTATTTAACCCTGCAAATGCATCAATTACAAAATGTGTTAAAGTTCATTAATAATTCTCCTTTTCACATTTATTTAAATTCGAAAATACATATTGAAAATGTTGATTTTTTTTTAAATCAAAATAAGAATCTAAAATTTCTTATGTAAAATGAGTTTAAAATTTTATTGGCTCAAAAAATTTATGTCTCCTAATATAAATTAAATGAAGCAGAGCTTAATAATTGAACTCAGCTGCAAAGAATAAATACGGTATTACTAAAAATCATATTTAGTGACATTGCAATAACTGCAAATTCTATGAATTACAGAATCATTTATATAAGCCTTTCTTATAAAATAGTATTATATAAAAAGTAAACTGTTCGTAAAATAACTTCATAAAGTCTAAGTAAACAGATGTTTAAACATATGTAAATGGCAAACAATAGCATTTAAAATGTCTTTATAAATATATTACGTCAGGCAAAATATTTTAAGAGAACACAGATAAAACTAAATTTTTTATATTTAAAACTTTGCAAAGCATTAAGCAGATTTATTTTCTCTCTTCATTAAAACTTGCCATTTTTTTCTTAAGATATCAATTTCAAAAAATAATTATTTATTGAAAATAGCAATATCTAATTTATTTTGTAATTTAATCTATATCTTTATTTTTAATATTAAACTAAAATTACTTCTAAGATGAAAACTCACAAGCACACTCCTGAAAATAAATCAGTGTTTTATTTATTTTGCATATTTATCATTTACTTAATTTATCGAATAACAAAATGAATAGACGATTTTTTTAAAATATAGTGAACAGATTTTTTTTAAATTAATTCTCCGAAATTTTTTAATCTTCTAATAAGATGGATTGAGTTAAAAAAATTCACATTAATAATTTATGAGTAAAAAAATATTGTTCAGAATTTTTAATTTGCTACAATAATAATTTTAATTTTTTGCTAAAAATTTAACTAAAACGGCTGTAAACTTTGCTTTTTAAGTTAAATTTTACATTTAAACATTGTATAAGTTTTATTTAAAAATTTCAATTATTTTGAACTCATTGTGTTAAAAATCAAAAGTTTTAAAACATTCAAAATAATATCACTTATAATAATATGAAGGTCATAATAAAGCAATTTGGCACTAAGCTATTTTTAATACTTGCAAAGAACTGTTTAAAACCATAAAAATTTTATTTCACAACAAAAAAAAATATTATATAATAAAGACAATTTTCAACTTCAAAATATAAATGTCTCTATATAAATTATTGGCTTTCATAAGAAAGAATCAATTATAGAATGTAGATTTTCTATATTTCTATTAGATTATAAATATCATCATAGTTTAATTTTTTTAAATTTTCTCATATTTCTCTCCTTTATAATCTCAAACTGTTCTGAAACTAAATTTTTTAATTTTACATGTGTAATAAGGGAAAATCTTTTCAGTTCAAAATTTATATTCTTTTCTGAATTGTACAGTCAGTGAAATGAAATAAATACCTCTTTTGAATTTTTCTAGACAAAAATGATTAGTCATGCATTTTATGCAACAAAACATTTTTCTCAACTTTTTAATGTGATAAAAATATATAACTTTTGAACTTAAAATAAGTAAAAAGGTTTAAAGAGATTGCTCATAATAAGTAAGCTAAGAAATCACAACTGCTAAGAAAAAACATTATTAAGTTTTACCATTAATAAGGCAAGAATAATATTAAATTCTCAATAAATAAATTGTACATGTGAATGCATTATTGTTTCAACTCTAATCAAAATGTTAATGCAATATCGTAGTGTAACATGAACAGATAATTTAATGTACTGAATTTCATTATTGATATAAATTTGAAAATAAGTAAATATCACTTCATATTATAAAAGCGTTCAGAAGTACTTTTCAGTTTCTTAACCTTATTCCTTCATGAAAACAATTGATAACGTCATACTATTGAGCTTTGGAGCAACAGAAACTTTTGTGAATCATGATTTTGAGAATCATTACCTTAAAATAGCCTCCTTGATACAAAGTGTCGGGTGGTCCGAATATTGCCACTTCCCATTCAAATAAATTATCATCGTTAACTAATTTTACTCTGAAGCCTTCCACTGGTTCTTCTTGTAAACTCTTATATTCTAAGGCGAGCGCTCTTAGAGCACTGCTTGAAGGCTGAGCCATTTTTTTTGTCCTTATAAACTGATAAACAAAATGTCTTCCTCACAATGGCGTTGATGGCTTTTCACAATATATTAAAAATCATTTACAATAATTATGATTCCCAATTTAACTTTTATTTACACAAGTGTATCGTTCTTCGTAACTGATCCAATTAACTGCTCAACAATTTCAGCAACTGACACGAAAGAACATTTCGACTTTACAGTCCATTAAAAACTAATCCCATTCTCGATTCTCCCGTCTATTGATTAAATTTCTGAAATAACAATCATAATAAAATAATTTTGCTACGGTTCGAGGGATCGGAAACAAGTCGAATCATGAATTTAAAACTGTTTTCAATTTTAAATTTGTCTGTAAATTAAAACCACTTATTTTTTAATTAGAATTTACTACTGAAAATATGACAGTTTCCCTTATTTATTTTTAACATTTATATAAAAGGAGTAAAGTTTTCTTAAATATTAGAAAACTTCGTTTTCAGCAGTGTAGGATTTTGATTAATAAAAATCTTAAAGAAAAAATTAATGATAGATCTAGGAAATATTTTGCTTACGATAAATGAATAGTTTTTAAAATTTATATCTTATTCGCAGATATTCACATACGTTTCATAAGAATAAATTTTATTAACTATATATTAGAGAATTGCCATCAACTAATTTATTTAGGAGTTTAAATAACTAGCTAATCCCAATAATATAATAAAATAAACTTTGTGAAACACGTTTTCCGAATATTGTCTCTTGTTCAGAACTGTTGGAATTATAGTATATAACATTTAAGAAAAATCTGATCGAATGGACTTTAGAAAATATAAATTTATGATCTTATTCACACTCTATAAAAACAATGTTCTGAAAAATTATCATTATTAACAGATAATAGCTCACACCCACAAATGTGGATATATTCTTTCAATAGGAAAAATTTTTTAAGGTAGATTTTTTAATATTATTTAAAATTAGGTCAAAAAAATTATTTTTTAATGAAAAATAATAAGATTACCATTTTTCTTGTACGTTCATCTTTAAATCTTGTAAGAAGCGACATTGATATTGAAAATTATTTAAACTTTTTGAAATAATATTCTCATTCCAGCTGCCACTGATCTTTTCACTTTTCCTTATATTTTGTCTTTTTTTAAATTATGTTATATAAACATAACTTTCGATAACTGTGAAAAACATTACTTTTTATGTAAAATAAAACACTATGATAGAAGCTTTTTTATTTGAAGCGGAAAATTTTTTTTACAATTATTATCATTATTATTATTATTTATATGTTTAAAATTTTAATTTAAGAAAAAATTTTTTTGTTAATGTGAAAATATTTATATATATAAGAATCAATATCTTCTATTCTATTATCTCCATAAGAATCGGAATTATATAATATAAACATACAAACACGATAAACAAATTTTCATGAAAAATATGTCTTCAGCATGGACTTGTATTTTATAGCATAAGACTGCTATTACTATGTAGTACAATGTCCGTAGAATACTTTCTCCGTAATGATATTTCCTTCAACCTAAAATATTGATGTTCATGAATTTTTGGCACGAGTACATTTAAAAACATTTAAAATAATTTTATTCTATAATTCTTCCGCAAAAAGTCTTGGTGGCCTTATGTCAATATCCTATTATTATCTCATGACAAATCGCCTATCAGAAGGAAATATTTAATAATTTATTGATTGTAATCGATAAAAAACTTTTAATTCTTTAATGGTTTTAAAATTAATAGTTTTATTGAGTCAAACGTAAGTAATAGGAAAAAATTCGAAGGGAAATTTCTTTCGACCGCTATATCGATTGCTATTTATAGATAGTACAATGGCGCTGCAACGAAAGAAAGTTTCTTTCCCAACAGAAATGAAGACGTTGTATCAAGTAATTCTTTTGAAAAGACAGACAGATTTTGAAAAAGAAGATAGAGAACGAGAAAAAAAAATTATAAAAATAAAAAATTATCTATTTTGCAATCTACAATGGAATATAAAATAGAATTTTTATGTCCCAATCATATTTATATATATCTAATATTAATCTTTCAAACAGATTACTGATTAATATTAATTTTTATTTCAAGAGGCTTAAATCTCTCAAATATGTTATAAACCTAATATTTTCTATTATTTATAAATATCCAATATTTATTAGGTCATACATATAAATTTTGATCAGTTACATTCACCTCAGATAATAATAGTTTTCAAATATTTATACATATCATTATTTATATGAAACTAAAGAATCAAAGATTTTTTGTTCCGTTGGATTTCAACACACTATAAAAATATTTTAGTTTCAATTTTTTATAGGAAGTTTTCAGTTTTTTGGATATTTGCATACCTTTAAAAATTTTTCTTCCTTTAGTTTTATTTATTAAGTTAATTGAATTCTATTCCGAAAATTTCAGCAAATGTTATTATTATAATTTGTCAGATAAATATTAATGCCTCGCAGAAAGAAATGGCATACAAGTTTTTCGAAAAATCAATGTCGGGACGCTTGATTCTGCAATATTTTTTAATTAACCCATTTGGAAGAAGCTTTTAATGTTGACTTTTTCTATGCATTTGTTGCCATAGCGATGGCAAACGTTTCTTATATTGAAATGCGACAGCGAGATCCGACCCAGTAAGGAAATGTAGCGGGATTGACGGTTCACTCTTTATGTCCGAGCACCCAAATAGCATGTAACGTAATTTTTTTTAAATATATATATATATATGTTTAGTTGAAAAACTTTCCGAAATGATTATTATTGACCGCAAACTTGGTAGCATTTACGGTCAGAAAAAGTCTCAGTTTTATATAATGAAATATATTTAGCGCAACATTCCTGCACATATTTCGAGAAATTATAAGTGTGGGAAATTTTGAGGCTGCCTCAAAGGTGAGCCTTATGTATAAAATAATACTTGTTAAATTTAAATTTGAAATTTTGCATGTACTTGAATGCTTTTTTTAAAAACTGTTTAATCATAAAGTTTTGTATCTTTTTTAAAATAAGAAACAAAATAAAAATTTATTTTTAAAAACAGTCTGAATGCATGAATGATAAGGTAAAGCTTGGGTATTTAAAAGCGATTAATTATTTATTTTAAATTAATTTAGTTTAATTTGTGATTTGTTATATGATGAAGAAATTTGTCTTTTATGTAGCAAAACAGTTACCATGAATGTAATTCAATTTATATTCTCTTATATGTATATATTTGTAAAATATAATAAAGTAATCTCCATCCACTAAGTATTGAAAAACAATTAGGGCTAAAAATCAGAATTTTTTGTTATACAGAGAAAAATAAAAAAAAATTTATCTACGGAATACTACTGAAAAAAGGGTTTATGCACATACATATTTTCAAAATGTAATATTTTAGTTTCCTCTCTATAACAAAATTTTTCTGATTATTATTCAGTTACTATAATTGAGTATGAAATCCGTTTTCGTATAATGAATTTTAACTAGCATGTAATATGTTTACATACTATTTAAAATTCACAAATAGAAAACACAATAAATAGATGCCTATTTGACGATCCGATATTTTGCTTCTATGAAGTTTCACAAATATATATATGTACAAATGTGATACAGTGTTGGATTTGAATTATTGAGAAAAGTACATTTTAAATATGTGCCAAATTAAAAGAATAACCAACAAGTACGTTCACTCTAGGTTTTAAGTGGGAAATTAATATTATCGTAATATTACGTAATATATTGTAACTATAGATAGATCTTGGTAATAAATACGATCACCTTCGAATTACAAGTGGCATATCCACAAATTTACTTCTGAAGTGATATCTTTTAGAAAGCAAAAAATCTAAGGCGACAATCATTTCATGTGGATATTGCCAGCTCCGATCTCTTAACTCTGGTCATTCTGATTACAATATAACACTGATTCACTGTAATAATTGACTAGTGACCTTTGGGCCTACAGATTACTGAGAACGATTTTCTTCAACTGAACCAAGATTCGATTTCTATGCATTTCGAGAGATACATAATAGATCATTAGAGATGGTTCTATCAAGCACTGCTTCTAAAAGACACCACTTTCGAAGCACATTGTGGACATCAGGTACCACTTGTTGCCCAACACTCTAATGTGATAGTATTTATTACCAAAATCTTGTTTATAGTAATATTAATTGCCGATTTAAAATTTAAGGGTGAGGATACTTATTGCTTATTCTCTCAGTTGGCAGCTTCTTTAAAACGTCCCTTTCTCAATAATCTAAGTCCAATATTACACCACATATGTTTAAACGTAAATTTCTGAAACTTCCGAGGAAACAAAATATAGTGTTCATTGTAACCGATAAGCTTTTCTAAACATGAATTTGGTTGTTATTAATATTAATACGTCATAAAAATTCATAAATTCAAAAAAATATTAATTAAATTAATTAATCGGTGCTTTATGTAATTTTCAATGCAGTTAATGGTTAAAGATGTTATAGGTTTTGTGTTTTGGGCAGCATGTCTCCAAAATGCTTTGATTCCACAATTGATGAATGCGAAAAGAATTATAAGAAACAATATTTGTTACTCGATGAATCTTTGCAATTTTTTTTTTTTATCTTAAACAAATAAGCACAAGTTACTGCACAATGCGTACGGTTGTAAACTTTTGTTTAAACGTTTAGTGCAAAAACAGATGTGAAAATGCATTCGAGATCTGTGCATTAAGCTGAAGAGAAGCGCCATCTAGTGATAAAATCAGAGCCTTGATTTCCTATGATATTTCCCTCGCGGATCATACACGATGTGGAATATTTTTTCTGCCGATGAAACGATCAAATTCTTTTATTTCAGTTGCCTGGTTAATGGTCTAAATAATATTTATGAAGAGAGCCATAATGATCAAGACGGGATTAATGTAAATCTGCGTTGAGATTAGAAGCAGATGCAATGAAGGGGGAAAAAGATCGCGCTAAAAGCGCTGATGGCGGATGAAGGCAAATGGCTAACTTGGTCGTCATATAGCAAGATTGCGACAAAGAATGACCTCATCTTTTTCATTCTTATGAATTCGCTTGCTAATAATCCATTGCGAGCATTTGCCTTCGATCGTTACCACCGTTTGGTCTGAAACAGCGATCGGGTCTCTTTCTTTGTTTTTTTTACATGAGCTCCGCCAAGTAAAATTCCCTCAAGATTGATTTATGCACGCGTCAGTAAGGCGGTCCCTAGATTTGATGACCGCGTCGGAAATCAAAGGAATCGCCGACGATGAGCACGTTACTGCTCGGGATCACGTTAACGTGCAATGGAGAAATGAAAAAATTGTTTTTAAGCAGTTTCTTGTTATCGTTTTCGACATTTATTCGGTCAAAAATTCACGGTGAATGATTCGATTTATTGACTTTGTTTTTATAATAAATAACACAACGTGGATGAATCACCCAGCATAAAGCAGTTTGCCAACTTGATGAATCAGTGGATTTCAGTTATTTTTCATAGTTTATCGCTTCATTTATTTACACACCGCGTAGAGTGGTCGTTACCAAAGGAAATCTAATCTTAACCCAAAAATTTTCTCCCGATGAAATTCATGGCAAATTTGGTTAAGTTTGTCGCTCCGAAGTTTGTCCATATTTTTTCTCTTTTTTTTTTTTTTTTTTTTTGGCAACAATCGACCTTAGTAATTAAAAATATGGCCATGTCGGGCTTAATTTAAGCAGGAACTTCTTCGCTGAAGGTTGGGGCGCTTCAATAACTACACGCGTTTTATGGCCGCAGCGAAAACTTTTTGAGTTTTTTATTGCCAAATATTTTTGACGTCGTGTTAACGTTGATGACGAAGGATGGTACTTTTTTTTAAAACAACTTTCCTCAGGTTTTGAAAAATTATAAAAAACCTTCCCTTTTCGCATTTTTTTTTTTTTTTTATTGATTTTGTTAAGACAAGAAACTAAACCTTAAAAATTAGGAATAAAATAAAATCAGCCTGAACAATGTTTTATTCTTTCCTCTCGGGAATCTCATTTCTTGTGCCCCCGCATGTGACATTTGCCACGTTACGATTTTTGTTTCCGAAGTCCTAAAAGGGGCAACGAAATCTGTTTAACAAAATAAAATTAACGGTTTCAATTGCAAAATTAGCTATGATTAAAAAAAATTTTTTTTTCCATGACCCGAGGCACGATACGGAATCGAAAAGGACAAAATGTGCTATATTAAAAATGTAAAAATTATTTCTCATCACCATGAAGAGATATATTAGTACCCGATGTAAAATAATAATTGTAATTCGTAAAAATCACCTTAATGCTTTTGCCCACATTGACATTTTGTGCGGGAAACAGTGTGAATGCCTTCAAATGTGTGGTTAAATTCTTGATAAGGAATGATTAATAGTCACGAAGAAAAGGAAGTGCGAGATCAGTGATGACGAACATCCATCACGTATTGTTCGCCATTTCGTGTGATTAGCACGGGGAACACACAAAGGGGAACGTGCAGTTTCCGTTAGAAGCAGAAAGTGCGTTGCCACGAAGCGCCGCGCCGGTTTCAGAGCCCGCATCAGAGTAAGATTCGTGCTTCGGCCCATAATTTAAATCGATTAATCGAAAAGAATTAAATGGCGGACTTTAAAATAGTGGAAAACCTCAATCAAACGCAAACATTCCGCATGACCAGAAATTTAAGTAAAATTCGAATCTTCGATTTTTACGTGCGCGCGCAGAGAGGATGACATTTTCACTTTCGTGATTCCTTCGTTTCGGATTTTATTTCAAAATTTTTTGCAAAATTTCACGCGGGTTGCATAAATATTTATTTATAAATTGGGAAATGAAAATTTTTGTAATAGTCAGCACGACAAAACAATAAGTGTCTTGAAACGAAATCCGTAACTTGGAATTGGTTTCAACATAATCGTAAAATATCCACGTGGCACCAGTGAATTGCTTAAACGTGTCACTTATCTTATTAGTGGGCGGATGTAATATGCTGCTGCATGGCATCAAATTAACATGTGATAGATCATGCATCGGATATAAATATTTGAATTTTCGGAGGTTTTTTTTTTGTTTTCTTTTTTCCGGCTTCGAACTTTTATTCGTTATTTTAATGGGATCCGCTGAACCGAGAATTTTGGGAGAGATTTTCCTTCTTCACTCAACGCGAGTCGAGATGGCGCGGTTTTTGAAGATTTTCATTTTTCCCCTGATCGCATAACGGCAAATAAGGAATAAACGAAATGTCTTCGTCCGGGCTGTCCAGCGGCATACAAATCTGATTTGGAACGTGGTATCGCCGTGTCATCAGTTTAAATTTTTTTTTTTTCTGCATCGCAACGGTCGGCCTTCATTTTAACGTGGAACTGAATCGCGTCGCACATTTTTTTTTTCTTCCTTACTTCGGGTGGACGATGCAAGAATTTTGTTTGTTTGTTTGTTTGTTCCGGGGTCGCTCCACGTAGGAAACTTCCCGCAAAAGTCGCGTTTTTGTACATATTTCTTTTTTGATTCCCTCCCCCCCCCCCTGAAAATTGCAAGCAACAACGGACTACGACGTTTGGAGGAGGCGAAAACACGAACTGCAGAGGCGGCAAACATTTTTTCACGGGTGAAATCGCCTCGGTGGTAAAAAGGGAGAGAAGCCGAACACATCCGGCGAATAAGAAAATTTTTCTGATGTCGACGGGGAAATTTTTTTTTTTTTTTCGAAATTTCGACGCACCTTTCCTTTTCGTGAAAAATTAACAAAAAAGAAAAAAAGGGGAAACCGTTTTCAAAAAATTTCCCTCATTTTCGGAGGCCGAAACGGATTGCTTAACGAAAGCATAGCATCATAAGTTTCATGTTGAATGTGCAACCTCGACCTTGGAATCCGAGGAGTTCTCATTATAAATTCCATGACGCGAGCCTTGTACAGTAAAATGTTCAAAATCACCGAGCGCTCTGTTTCGGTGTTTCGCGCTGCCATGTTCACGACCTTACCCATCATGCGAGTTGGAAAGTTGTCGCGGGGATTTTTGTCCGCTTTCGCATGTTCGAAGGTGCGCAGAAGGAAAAGGAAAGCGAGAGCTTCCTCCACGTTCTTTCCACGGGCAAGCTGCCGCCGTAGGCCGCCGAATTTCTTGAATATCCGAGCGTTCATGCAGGAGGAATCAATGTTTTTTTTTTTTTCCACCAAGTTAAGTTCGAGGAAAAAATATATATTTTTTTTTTTTTTCTCGACGCTTCGACATCCTTTCATGCCGTGGGAGCGTTTCCTTTGGGCACCGCGTATAGATTGACTCACAGGCTTATTCCTGTTTGGACAACCGGGTGTGGGCACCCCGTGATTTCAGTGGGTTTTCAAGTGGGTAGATTTTCTATAATGAACACCTTTAGTTAAAAAAACTCGTCAGTTTCGTTCACCACCTTTTTTGTTTTCCATTTAAGAAATCTCAATTTGTTCAGACTTTTTACGTATACTCGCTTCGGTAACAAATCCCGGCACCGGCAAAATATTACAGCGGGGAATGATTTTCGCTTCATTCTTCCTGATTTATTATTAAATAGGCGTAGGCTCAAATCGCTTCATAATTTCGATCGAATTTGTCAGGAAAAAAAAAAAAAAAACTCCGAGCAACGTACTTTTTTTTTCTGCACAGAATGGAGCGACGAAGCTTAATCATTTGACGGAAAGTCGGGTTTTATTCTTATGCTTCTCCTTAGCTTTATCAGGTTGTTAAACCTAACAAACTTAATTATCGATATGAATTAATTAAGAAATATTTAAGACGCATTTAATTAGCGATGCACAAAATTAAGGAATCAGGTTGATCATAACCTCCTCATCTGTCAAATATCGTCAATATATCGCAAAGGCAAAAATCATTATCTGGAAAAAGGAACCGGAAAAACTAACTTAGGAAAGGTATCAATGCAGTTTATTGTTTAAAAAAAAAAAAAGGAAAAAGGAAAAGAAGTCACATCAGTAAACTCGGATTTTACGTTTAAAAAAATTGCAAAGATCATTCAATTTTTCTTCACATACGGTTTTTCTTATTATCGATCCTTTATTGAAATGAAGACGCCAAAAATAAATGTTATCCTAACTCTTTCAATAAATGTGAGTTAGTGAGTGGGATAGCCAAGGGCAAAGTTTTGATTGGCTGAAAACGACCATGATTTTCGATTCATGCTTAGCTTGTGGAGGCAAAATATTTTACATTCGAACAAGTTTGCCTCTACAATTCTTTACACGAGTCAGAGTTACACAGAAAGATGCCTGTGCTCAGTTACATCATTGTTGTGCGTTGAAAGTGTTTCGGAAATATTTTGCGGCGGAAATAAGAAAATAAAAGGAGACATGCTGCGGATGGAGAAGCAATCGAATGTGAAAAAAAATTCTGCAGCGGTAAAGAGCGCGAGTTCCTCCGTGAAAAAATCCGCGCAGAGTTCATCGAGGGTGAAAGAATGTGTAAAAACATACGTTATCGACGGCAAAATTAGTGATCGCAAAGTGACCAACGATAAAATCAGCAATGCCGGATCTGATGCGGTCACTGCCAGAAAGCGAAACGAAAATGGGATGAATCAAAGAGTTGCACAGTCGAAGAAAAAGCAAGATCATGGAAAGTCCTTCATTAACACGTCTTGCACTTTAATAAAGAAAGAGAGTGCCGAATCTGTGCAGGCGACTCAACAACATTCGCAAACCTCGACCGCGACAAGAACAAGACAATACCTTGATGAATTTGGGAATGTTATATACGAGGAGACCATCAATGGCGAGCTTCATCCGGAACAGCTTGAAAGGGACATGCAGAATAGCGTCTCGGTTGGTCGTTCTGTAAGCACAACTAAAGGCGAACACGATAACTTTATGGTAACTGAGCATGCGGATCGTTCGCCCAATGAAATAATTGAAGGTAGTAGCGGCGGCATAGATTCAAACAGCACTCTTCAGGAATCGACGACGACGGTGCTGAAAGAAGAGATAACGTCTAGAGTGACGGAATCAGTTCAGAGATCTTCCTCCAGCTCGAGAATCGTTATGGAATCGAGAGGACTCAACGAAACAATCTTTGAGAAAGGCAGCACGACGGTTTTCGAGGAGGATTCGCCGGTTGCTGGAGAAACTAAGGTGGCAACGGTCACAGCGGAATCGCAACCGAACACCGAAACGATTTGTATGGACAAGTCGCAGGAGACTAAATCCAGTTCTTCCGAAGTCACTATATCATCTTCCAGAACTGAACGCGTTCAAAATATTTCGGAATCGAAATTATTTCAGTCTTCCGTAGCAGAAAGGCAAGGGGAGGTCGTGGAAGTAGTCGAGGGTTTAGGAAACGTGGAATACGTAGGTTTTAAAACGTCAGGCGAAAGCACAATGACTTCCGAATCATTTGTTGACTTCCGAGGTTTCGAGAGTCAGTCGATCCAAAAAAGTGCCGAATCCTTTAGCTCAAATACGAAAACGGAAAGTTTTGAAAACTATATGCATTCGGGTGCTTCGGATCGCGTTACCGATCATCAATCTATCTCTAATTTAGAGGAAGCCATCCGCGTTGTAGAAAGCAAAGATGTCGTGGATAAATCCGTCAAGAGTGAAATGGAAGATATGCAAAACATCGAATCCAGGGATGTTTCAAGGAAAACTTACGGCAAACCACCAAAGGAACAATGCATTTGTGAAATATGCACTTGCGGGTAAGTTTCGCTTTATTTAACATCTTGATCTAAGATTAACGTCTCAATTTTTAAAAGTATAATTTGCTGCGATCGCCTTTATTGGCCTACGAGATGTCGAAGTCATTTGTTTTATGTGTTTATATTTGGTATTTGTTCTTTATGTTGGCATCACTGCAATTGAAGAGGCGGATGCATCGCTTCTTATCCATTCCCAAAAGCCTTGTTCACTATTAAGGAAAAATTTATCTCTTTCTCAATTTCCTGTTCGTCTTTTACATTTAGCGAACAATTCATTGCAAAATAATTTTCTGCTAGAAATTATGTTTATACCATGATTAAATAATTCAATAATGTTCCAGTATCTTGGTTGAATTACTTTTTATTATAATCTAATACATGATTCTTCTTCGCCTTTGGGATATTAGTCGTTATAATCTTTCTAAAATCTAAATGGACAATTAAATAATGTTGATTTATTAAAAAAATTGTAAAATATTATTCTAAATGTTGTGAAAATGTATTCTGAATATTAAAATAAGCATTTGAGTTTTGCCTAGACAATGATAAATTACATATTCAAACTTTTTCAACACTGTCAATGTTTATCATTTGATACTGACAAGTTTACTCGTTATTTATTATTTATATTTTATAACAGCTCAACTTTAAAATCAAAGCGAAGCTTTAATACGAAAGAACGCACTTAATTTACTATGTTAAAGAGCAGCCGAAGAGATTCCACGGTTGTTAAACGATATAAAATAAAGTAATTATTTTCAATCTCGAATTGTGTACGCGAAACCGTATGAAAATTTTCTGCTTTGTTTGCTGATTTCAGTTTCGTTTTTAGTTCCCTTAAAGGCGGGAAATTTCCACTTTCTATCAAAATATTGACTCCTAGTAAGTCTTTAAAAGGGGAAAAGAGTATGTTTAACAAATCACTGTACCTATTAAGTTCTAGACAAAAGATAATGAATAATATTATCAAATATTTGCTGTGCTGTCTCCTACCCAATGTATAAACATAACACAAAATGATAAGATGGTCATTAAGTCACGAATTTACTTGTCTAAAAGTAAGCCTGTTTTTAGATAGATTCTTTGAAAACAAAAACGCATATACATATATTTATGAGAAAGAAAAAAATGCTTCCGAAAACGAAATAAAAGGAAAAATTTTATTAAAAAATCAATATAGTTTTCTCATTATCAAATTTACATAATAATAATTAATCCTAAGTCTAATTTTTTAAAGTTGTAATCAGATAATTATCTGTCTCCTCAGAAGCGCAAGCGAAGCCATACTTTTTTTAAAACAACTGTTTTGCATTTGACTCATATTTTAGTTTTCTACTGCATATTTATTATATCGTGACCGTCTTTTTAAGTCCATTTAGAATACATTCTGACTTTCGACAAATATTTTATGACATATATTTTCAATAGTGATTGAGTTTTAACAGTTTTTCGTTAATTATTGAAGAAATTTAAATTAAATTTAAAGGACTTCCTTCCATACATTTATGTATTCCAGTTTAATGGAAAATTTTTTTTTATATTTATGTCATTTGTTTTATTTGTTTTATTTGTACAGAATTATGATTATTTTGATAACGGTTTTATATAATAAATTCATATTTATCACGTAAGGTGAATGACTGATAACTCAATCACAACAAATATACTAAATTTATATTAATATATATGAAAAGTTCAAAATATATTTAGATCACTGTATTTTCTATTTTTAGAGTTGATAATTTTACCCTCAGGGAAATCGTTTAGATATTCATGTCCAACAATTTATCGGTTTTAAAGTAACATTCCTAGATAAATTCATTCGTATTTGAGAAATACTAATGTGTTTACATCATATTGCACTTTGAACAGAATGTTTGACTTGACAGATTTTATTAATGGTTTTTATTTTTACTATATTTATGAGATTATTGTTTTACTTCATTAAGCAACTAAATCTATTGTCTGTTAATAAAAATATATATGCGTCTTATAATACTTAGACAAAAGATTCGTGCCATATTAATATGTATTCCTTTTAGGAGGTGTAGAAAAGAATAATTTAAACAGAAAAAAACATTAACTTTTGTAAGCTCGATTATAAAATTAAGGTTATAATTGATTCAGAAATGAATTTCTTCTTTCATTCTTTTAAATCAATAAGTTTTGGTAAAAATATCCCGAAAATATTAATTTATAATTTTGTAAAATTATATTTTTGAATAGTGATTTTGATACAAGTGAATAGTGACTTTATTTATATTCGAATAGCAGCCGTGAATCATCACAAAAGTACATAAAATAAAGTTTTGTGTTTTGGGGAGATAATAAATATGTAATATATATTTTAGAAAGTCTGCTTTGTACATTGAGTTATATAATTTCTTTCAATTTATTCAAAGCCGTCTCATATTAAATTATATTGATTCTTCTAAACTATAATAGTCAGCTATTTAAAGTATTTGTATCACCTCTCAATTGCTTACTGCGAAATTCATTTAAATTATTATAAACTAGTCATGAAAAATATAATAATATTATAAACAATAAAATATTAGATAATATAATATAATTACAGAATAAAAGAAATTATTTACATTTTTCATATTTATCATCGTTAAATTTTTTTGTAAAATATGATTTGCCTTTATTATTCATGGAATTAAAAAAGGACTTTCACTTTACAGGTTTTCAGTTATATACGTAAAAGGAGAATAACAAAATACTCGTTTACCGAAATAATTAACCTGAATTGTACTTGTTACTTTTGCGATAGCTTTTGACTCCATAAAAGTTTCTCTTTTTTGAAATGATTAAGAGTTTAAATTTTTTGACAGCTCATTAATTGATTTTAATAAATCGAATACTAATAAAAGATTATAAAGTTCGTTTTTTCGACGAAATATTTTAACTTTGATGTTTAAGAATCGTAACGATCGATAGAGTTTAAAAATATGTCTCACTTGTAATTCATAAATATCTGAGACATTAATTTAATCTTCCATTCCCTTAGTTTTGCTTTTTCCTTTATTTTTAAAACGATTTAGTGAAACTTCAATTTTCATTTCTTTTTAATATGAAAAATATTATAATTTTACATGTTACAATAAATACAACTGAAGAAACTAAATTTTTATCTTTCATAACTTATGCAGTGAATATTTAACTCTTTAGTTTAAAAAAAACCATGCTTTTTTTGGTAAATCAAATTATTTTTATTCGTTTTGTTACATAATCGTCGTCATGTTGTTTCTGCCTTTTCATAATCTATAAAAATATTATATGTCAATAACAATATTAGTTTCTTTGTTATTTTGTGATTTTTCACGTAATTTAAAATCTCCGTTTTCAATGTATAAGGTATTCGATTTACTCTTGAAAGATGTGATGATAAACTCAATATTTGTTTAACGCGGTGTTGATTTAGGAAAATCTACGAAATAAAGCGAAGAGAGCATTCGAAGAGCAAATGAAATATTGTTATAAGTTGAAGATATACAACACACTATATCTTATTTAAAATATTTTGTTTTTGAGGTTGCTATGTTTTTAATAATGAGTTCCCATAATTTTAAATTAGTTTGTTCGTGAAGTTATGTTAGAACTGTTCAAACATCTGTGTCCTTGTGGGATTTTCATATATATCGATGTTAGCTTACTATTCATGGAGCGAATAGGAATGTATAATGTTTAATTTATATCAGAGTGAAACTAATAAAACCCATGAATGCAATGGCAGGACTTGTTACGCCTACAGGAGGAGAAGGTTTTTGATGATATAATTGTTGAAGATGTAAAGAAGTGGTCTTCTATTAACATTTGAAATATGCGCTCATACTTTAGAGATGTATAAAATTATCATAGAAAATAATCTTTGCTGAGCTTTTTTATTTCATCAGGGCCTTTTTCATTGTATAAGAATTGTTTTCAAATGCTTTTGTTATCGAAAATGTATTATTGTCTTAATGAGATTAAATTCAATATTATATTATAAATTTATGAAAAATAAATATAAAACTTACGTCAACCTAGCTAGTTAAAGTGCAGCCTGTAGGCTGAAATATGTCTCACGTCATTTGTTGTTATAGCTTATGTCGCTTCCATTAAAGCAATATTGTTAAATGTATAAGTAACATCGACCATATGGATTTGATTCGTATCAAAGTTTTTACAAGGAACATGGGCAAATATTTTAGCTACGAGATAAAGAGAAGTGAAGATGAATAATACATCTTCGTATTTGTCAAGGAAGTTGCCGACACAATATAAGTTGGAGCCTGTTATAATATATTATATATAATAATATATATAAGTTATAAGACTATAAGTTGGAAGGCTGAATTAGGTCAGCCTCTCAGGTATAAAAATGAACCATTTTCTTGGAGGACCAAAGTAAGCTTTTACTAATAATATTAAATTTGAATTGCAGCTCATTTCTAAGGTCGCAATTAATTGGTGACTCATGATTTCGCTCGTAAATGGTGCTGAGAAACCATATATGGTACCACGAAAACTTTCGACCTTTTCCTTAAAGAATGAGATGCATTGAAAACTGAAATGTCGCCTCTTTGGGCCCTGGAGAAGGTGGGAGGACAGGCGATTATGAATTTTCTAAAAATTGTAATTGAAGTTAGAGACACGACAAAGAAATTGAAAAACTGGGAGGTGGTGGTTCGTCAGGCAGGTGAATGCCTCATTGAAAAAGATATTGCGTTATGCAATTATGCAACAAGTCGTTCATTAAGAATTAAAGTATAACCTCATAACCTTTTGAACGGAATTTTTTTGCTTATTTTTCACCTGAAACAACATTGAAAATTCTAAAAAAAAAAAAAAAAACCGAAATATTGTCAGCGTCGAAACCCGTAATCCTGACTGACTACATTGCGGGAAAACAGCTACGAGGACAGGCTGCCTGCATATGGCACTCCAATTTTTTATATAAGGCCATTCAATTTGTAACACCAAAATATATATACGTGTTTCAAGCTTATCGACCTTAACATATATATCATTTATGACAAAAAATCACGGAAAACTTCACAATTCTCTATTTTTAAGTGAAGCTAAAAAAAAATCATCATTTGATTAATGTATCATGCATTTAATATTAATATAAAATATAAAAATTTTACTACAATTAATATGCACCTAATATCATATCTAAACTGGAGTTAATAATGACATTCAAATAACAGGATCTTTTTCCCTCAATATTTCCTTTTTTTGTCGTAAACTATTTTATCGGAAAACAAAAAATATTTTTGGTTTATATCTAGCTATATATAAATATCTAACTTGAAAACATTTGGTTAGAAATTCAATTATACATAAGGATATTTAGACTTAGAAACACTAATATCCTTCCTTTACCATATTCATTCAACTAATGTATACGGTATGTTTAACTATATTTGGCCGTGAGGGTGTTTTGAGTAATTCATGATGCGTAGATGTAAGTAAGCGTTTTTGCTATTCTTTTAAAAAGGTCATATTAATGAGAAAGAGTTAACAAGGATTAGTTTGAGGGATAAAAAATACCAAACTGAGGATTGTTTTGCTTTTCCCTTTTCCTTATATTATCTGTATATGTCTTCATGCTGAAAAATCGTTAAGTCGTCAACAATTTTTATTTCATTCTTTTATTTCTGATTCAGTAACGTGTTTGGATCGTCAACTTTATTTTATTTCCTTTAGAAAATTTTTGACTAAATCATAAACTTTTATACATTTTCATGACTTCTTTCGATAAGGTTGTATTTTAAATTTTTCTGATCCTCTTAATCTCTATTAAAATTATTTTTTTTAAATGCCATGTAATTAGGAAAATATTTGACTGACTTTGTTTATTTAGATAATAAATAACACGAAAGGGAGTATTTTAGTGATGTAGAAATATGAGGGACTTTAAATATAAACGGGGATAAATTTTCAACTAAAAGTTTTCAAAATCTAAATTTTACAAGAAAAAATATATTTTATCTTTGAAATTGAATGAAATTAAATTTTATTTATCATGGATAAGGTTCTTAGGTAATGTTAAAAAATAACTTGTTTTATTATATATATATTACTGTTCACTTCCATATATTTATTCAATATTAATAATAATAATAATAATAATAATAATAATAATAATAACAATAATAATAATAACAATAATAACCATGTTAAATTAATCTTCAAATTCTAATAGTATCATTTTAATCTGATGTTTGTTTCTTTTACAATATAATATAATATCTTAAATATCTAAAAATATGATTTATACCATCTATCAAAGGAAATTAATAGAATTTTTGTATGATTATTGACGAGAAAATTTTATTTAAGAAAAAAAATTGATAAAAAAAACTTATTAATATAATATTTCATATATTTGATGAGTTGGAAAATTTCTAATGCCACTGTAATCTTTAAATAAATGGTATGTGTAAAGTTTGAAGTTTTATCCATTATGAAAATATATATATGATTGTAAAAATAATGTAAATAGGGTAAAATATATACAATATGTACATTCATGTATATATATAAATATATTCATTGTAGTTATTATTCTTCATTATAGCAACATATATATATTCATGAATAAATGCAACATAAATATTTCTTCATTGGTAAAATGCATATAATAATGTGAAACGAAGCGCATAATATTAGCTGCTAAAAATTTGTAAAAATTTTTATCATAAATAATATAATAATTTACTATAAAGTTAAATTAGTTATTAACAAAATATAACATAAAATTTAATTTATTTGATTAGTCATAAAAAAGCCATAAACGTTTCAATATTATTAATCATAATATTTGTTAAAAAGATTGAATATGATACATTCATTATCAATTCGTAGCTTTCAAATTACTTCATTTTTTCCCAAGTCACATGGAATATGTATTTACAACATTAATGTACACATGTAGATATTATTAGAAAATTTTGCTTCAAGGAAAATTTAAAAATTATATATATATAAATTTGGCTTACACGTCAGAGATTACAGAATATTGAATATTTTGCAAATTTTCCGTAATATTTGGATACGATTATAATTCTTATTTGGACTTAAGCACTTAAAACAATTCCTCCAAAAGGGTTAATTCTTATTATAATATTATTACGAGTTATTCATAGTACATATATATTCTTTTGCGAATAATATCATTATTTGATCTATATTTTTTTTTTTTTGATATTTTCATTTGTTATTCAGTTAACCTTTTCTAAGAAATAAAAATCATATTTGTTAAAGTATTTCAGTAATATATATAAGTGAATATCATTGACTTATATAAAACTGTAAGTTATATGACGTATAAAACGTCATTGACATATATAAATGCAACTTATAAACCTGACCGTGTGGCACTCATGATGATGCGAGTTATATTAGATCTATAATTGGAGGCACTCGTTCCTTGAAGGTGATTGTCCAAACTAAAACGAGAAACTATTAAATCAACAAAATATCATAGGTTTTGTTTTTGCAAAAAAGTTTTTTTATGTGAACTATGGGATTGTATGGCTGACATTATATCATTTGCGGTTACGGTTTATCGTTAATTTTGGTATTTATTATGGTAAAATCGCACGATAAATTAGTAATGCACACGAATTAGGAAATTCATTCAGATTACTTTTCTAAACAGTTATTTTTAATTATTTCAGAGTTGGAGCTACATGATAAACTTTTTAAAACAAAATATTTTTAAATTTTCCAAATAACCCTATTAAGAGATTTTAATAAATGCTTGATTAGTGTTGAAGTAAGAGATGAGTTCATATATGGCAGAAATATAAAAAAAAAATCTCATTCTGCATATTCACAAAATTGAAAGGCCCATGATTTATTTTTAATTAAGGGAGTCTTGTGTGTGAAAATGCAAATAGCGACAAATATGTAGTTAAAAGTTACGATCTCTCAAATGTAAAATTTAAATTTAATCCCTCCATTTTATTAATGTTGGATAAGAAAACATTTTAAGACATTTATGTCTTCATTAATTTTTTTTCTGACGTTGTTAAAAAAATTGAGTAAAATTGATATTTATATACATAAGTTATACATAAAATTAATATACTTATATTAATTTTAATGAAAATTATAGACATATATTAATTAGAAAATTTTTTTACTAGATAATGGTATTCTTATTTTCTTTTTTAAACTAAAGATTTTTATTGAAAATATTTAGAGAGATTCTAAATAAATTTATTTAGAGCTACATTTTTTAATACAAAACTCCTAAATAAAAATATTTTGAAATTAATAAGTATATGATTTATTATGCTATTTTTTTTAATGAATGCTTCATTACTGATGAGAAAAATTTTTTTGACCTAGAAATGTATAATTTCTCTTTCATTTTATAATTTTTGTAAACTATTCACTGCTCACATCAGAAAACAATAATTTAATATTTATAAATTGGATATGTATGCCCAAAAGTTTTCGAATGAAAGCATTTTTCATAATGTATGTCAATATATATTATATATATATTTTAATGTATATCACTATATATATTTTTATTTGTCTTTCTTTAAAAATTTTTATCGAAGGAAAAGTAATTTCTTCCTTTCCGCAACTTTTAAAATTTTTTAAAGTATTTTGTGAGGAATTTTGAAACTTTGGTTTTCTTAAATGGAAAATTGGAGGTCCTTTATTTTGTTAAATTCATTTCCCAGGCAGAGTGGCCCTAGACGAATAATTTTAATGTATTGAGCAGACCCTAGTATAATTGAAGCTAACAAGATCATCACGCCAATTTGGATAAATTAGATGAAATGTAGGCAGGAATATGCTTGCGGGAAGTTAAAAATTTGAATATTTCAATTCATTCTTAGTCAGTAGCAACTATTAAAAGAATAATAATAATAAATAAAAAAGGAATATTTTTTCATTCTTCATATATTTATCTGATTTTAGAGTTTTTATCATCAATAACTTTTTATGAAAAAATTACTTCACAGTGGACAGTCTTTGAATTATTGATATACTGACTATATCCATCTCCAAAAGGGTGTGAAAATTTAAATAATTGAACTCACTTTGCCTTACGTTGTTGAGAATCTCAAAACCCAGAATGTATATTTAGCATAATATTGATTGCACTGAATAGAAATGAGGATTGATATTCCCTATACCGTAACACGGTATAAAATTTTTGCAAATATTCATAAATAAATTATAACATAATACTTAAAGAAAAATCAGAGAATAGTTTTTACACTTTAAAATTATTTTAAATATGAAAACTAGTGAGAAATAGATTGATAAATGCAGAATGAAAATGGAAAACATGTTTTAAAAATATTATTGACACTGAATGTTACTGGTTTTAAACAGGAATGAAATAAAAGTTTGATGAATTTTTATCGAATGAATGAATAAAATGGCTCCGGAAGCCATATTCAACGCTAATGCCGGCAAATTGGAAGATCTTAATATCGAATTCAGAATGGGTATGAAAATATCTTCCAAAGATCAAGAAAAGTAGTTAGTGTATAAGGTTGCACAGCCAAGAACAGATCCACGCTTGGTTTTCTATTGCATTCATGGAGGAGTGTTTGTTATTCATTAGAAGGGCGATAATTTAAAGAGAAAAAGAAAAGAAGAGGGAGGTGAATGAAACGTGGCACCAGAAAATGCTTGTCATTCTGACATGCATAATTTTTAACGACTAAATCCGAATACGGCTAAAACAAGGTTGCAATTTCTTGCAATAAAATTCGACCTCTGATTTTATGATTGGTCTAAGATGTGGATTGTATGAAAATCTTTATATATTTTTCTTTTTGTTGTTCAATATTTACCTTATCAAAAATACATTTGAGCCGAATAAATTGAAAAATATGGTGATTGCATGAATGTTCACATCTTTTCCTGCGAATACAAATTTTTTTCTCTTGTTTTTTTATCCTCAATACTAAAATCACTAAACAAACTAATGGTATCAGGTAATTGAAAAACGTTAGCAAATCTCTATTTTGCTATGTTGCCCGTATTTCGGTGTGTTTTTATGTATGAGCTTTATGGATTCATTTTTTCTTTTTCCAAATTTTTTATAACTTACTATAAGAAGAAATATTCGGACAAAATACTGATTTTATTTGTTTGCTCAATATGAAATTTCAAAATATATTGGCCAAATATTTTCACGCTTAGATGAAATTGCGAAATGTTAAATTACTAAAATAAATGGATAAATTTTTCATTTTTTAATCGAAAATGTATGATCCGAATCCATTGTTAATATCTAACGCATAAAATTTTCACCTATAAATCAGAATATATTATTATATTATGTGATAACTGGCTTACTATGTGAACATTCAAAACATTTTCGACATTATCGAAATTAATTATAGAAAATTATGAATGTGTCTGTAATTAATTAAGGATGCTATAATTTCAATGATTTAGATTTCAATAATATCTATATGTATGTATATAGCGTAGCGACAAAATTTTATCTTTTCCTGCTAGTCGAACCGAATCTAATAAATTATTTAATTCTATGATAGTAGATATTAATTCTAATAATATCTAAATAATTCGTATTTAGTTAAAATTCAATTAATTTATTTCACTTTTTAACTCTATTTTGCTTACGTTTTTACAGCCGCCAAAAGCGATATTTGTAAAATTATAATTATTTTTGATGCCGAAAATTAATGTCTTAACCTTATGGTTTTTATAAGAACAAAAATTATTAATTATTTAGTTGTTTGTTTCTAGTATGATAAAGAGCAAATTTTTAGAATTTAAAGTAATCATGTTATTAACTTAGGAGTGAATTGCGGCGGAGGCACATTTATATATATATTTTATATATATTATTTTTTTATATTTTCTATATATTTTATTTATAGAATTTATATTATTTTTTATACTTTATATTTTTTTATATTTTCTATTGACTATTTTGCACAGTAAATGATGAAGAAAATGAAAATGCCACCTTGTGAAGTTTAATAAAGTTTAATTTAAAATGGTTTCGATGTCGCATTGTTCTCTTTTATCTTTCGCAAAAACAATTTTATATTTGAAAAATTGCCATAAATCACCAGTAGTCCTATTTGGCGAAATATCACAAAGGAGTTACTGGATTTGGGAGAAGGCTACAGGTTTCAGCATTACACATTTGAACTCGGTGACGTTAGTGATAGTAAACCTTGCACCTGAACTGGAAGTAACGTTTTCTTCAAATTAATCACTAATTATATAATTATTATTATATAATTATTATTTTTTTAATTATTGCTAATTATAGTTGAACTGCATTGGATAGATGCTGAAAAAAATTTTTTTAGCTCAAGTAATTGCGTTTGCAATGCAAACTCTAAAACTGCTGGATGTATGAGTTGAATATCCGTCATTAACTGAATAACAGGTTTTCTTTATCTTCTAGTCTCGGTGTGGATTTCAGGTTGATAAATTTGCCTGTAGAAATGGGTAATGGCCATAAATTAGCGAGAAGTCAACAACATTCTCCGATATACGCCAATGAAATTGAGGCCAGAATGTAGCAGGCTGAGATGGAATATTATTTACTTTCTTCTGAATAATAAAATTTCGGACATTTTTATAAAATTTTATTTGAAACTAAATTTTTTCAACAGTAAATTATCTGCTCTTATTATAAAATCTGTTTTTTTTAAAAGTAAACACTGCACAAATAATATTTTAATTAAAGCGAAATGAAAGTAAATACTTAAAATCGGTCATATTTAACCTAATTTCTAGGCTGATGAATAAAGTTATATTCTTTCGCAGTTTAATGCATTCAGATATATAAAAATGAGGTTGAAAAATAAAAAGTGGTCGAACCTGAAAGAACAACTGTGTGGGCTCTCAGCATTTTACCGTTAAAGGGCATGAGGTCAAAATTTGCAAAAGGAATTATTGACTCCAAACTCGAAAAACATATCTATAAGAAAAAAGAATTTTGTCTGAAATAAATCTTCTTTTTCGTTGAGCAAGTTGTGCGAGATATCTTTATGTGGTACAAGCCGATACACGGTGCAATTTCGTATATTTTACCACGAATCAATACTTGCTTTTACCTGCAAATTACGAGTTTGTGAAGTGCAATTGAAGAAAATGTTCCAAGTTCTCATTTTCTTCGTGTGATGCCGAAACTGAATGGTTTTAAAAAGAAACTGAAGATTCAGAAAACAAATTACCATTTCTAATGTCTGTGAAACACAGGATGTGAACCTTGGTGTTAACAATGCTCCTACCCGAAATGACCCCTTGTTCTTGCGCTACGAAATTTATGATTTCTCTTCGTACATTCTATATGAATGAAACAGTCTGCTTTTTCTTGGACATTCAATATTCAAGAATCATCTTTTTATTAATATTAGCGGAAGTTCATCCATATTTTACTTCATAAACAAATAATTAACTTTTGAAATTTTCCTAACTTGTTAAAGATTATTTGTCGAAGGACAACTGATGACAAATCTCATCAGTAACTGACGAAAAGATTTTTTTCATTTTCTTTGCTTATTCGAAAGGAGAACTTAGGAATAATTTTCTTGATAAATATAGAATTATAATCAGCATAAGTCTACAAACACGAAACTTTTTTTTTAATATCAAAATACACGCGTCTAATTTGAATTTAAATCTTTTTAGTTACAATTCATCACTATTTTTTAAAATTTTTTATATTAGGATCAAAGATATCAAACCTTTTAGATTTAGATAATACTTTAAGAAAATTTTGATTTACTTCATAATATTTTTAGGGAAAAAAAATTCGGAGCCACACATAAACAAAAAAAACTTTAAGCGCAGAAAAATATATATGTTTTTTATAATTTTGATTTGGATCGCTTTCGGTTGAAAATTTTGAACACTTTTATTAGGTCATTAGATGTGTGAACCAATTTTCTAAATAGATTTTATCGATCTGCATTTTAAAAAATAAATGAATTAATCAAGAGAATGACAGGAAATCGATGTGAATACTAAAAAAATAAGCTTTTATTTAATGTCTTGCAATATAAAAATGAATGTCATTAATTCTAACTCACGGTTCTCGAAGAAAATAAATGTCTTTAAAGTTCGAAAGGGACTTGCATGTTATTCTTAACTGATCCACCAAGTTTCAAAATTTTGCTTACTTTCAAATCTTGTTAATATTCTGTTTCTTTTTTCTTGAAAGTAATGCATAATTATGGATACTATATTCATAACATCTCAAAAAATCTTAAAAAATTATTATAAAAAACTCCGAATATAATTATCGACAATGATTCATATCAAATGTTCACTTATCTTTTTGCTTTTTTTCACATACACAATTACGTTTAAGTTAAAGTGAAATATTCTAGCTGAATTATTTTGTTTTGGATAAAATAAAAAAACCTTAACATTTTTTTAACGTAATAGATCAATATTTAATATGTTGTCTCCTTCCAGCCGTCACAGGTGCATTCACAGATCAGAATCTAAAGAACCCCCATTCGACATAGATCGAAATGCTCAGTTTTCAGCTGTGACGTCGCAACACGAACATTTTCAAGCCTTCAGTCCTGAAGATGTGCGGCAATTAAGGCCGAAGATTCAGAGATTACAAACCCAACTTGAATTATCTGATGGCAATTTTGAGACCGTCACATCCTATCAAGCTGAATATAATGAAAAGCATGGAATTAGACAATCAAGGTTTGTCATGAACCATGTACTTTATGGAATATATATATATTTTTAATAAAATCAAAAAAAGAAAATTGTTTATTATGATGCTTTTCTTCCATTAACTATTTTTGAGATACATTATTAACGAATATACCTTTTTATTTAATTATAAGAAGTTGCAATATTAGAATTATAATTTCAGATATCAAAACCAAGATCATTTGCAGCTTGAAGGGGAAATTGAGGGTTTACACAGAGAAAAAGTGTCTCTTGTCGATTTTAGATCTGATGCCAAAATACCTCAGGATAATTTGCATCCTGATGTGAATTTTCTTCAACCAGAAAAATTTTCCATTGAATATATAGAAAGGCCGGAACTAATTCCCCATTCCGACAATTTAAGGCCAGATAAAGATTTCTTAAGAGAAGAAAGAGTTGAAATTTTACGCGAGGAACAGCCATTCTCATATAAATATCCAGACAATATCCGTTTAGAAGGTGATTTTAAGGATATCGAACGAGAAAAATTCGTATATGGACAGCGTTCCAAGCAAATTAGGCACCCGGATTATCTGCAACCAGATGGGGAATTTGACGGACGTCCAAAGAATGATTATCCGAATTTTCCACGAGGGGAGAGAATAAATGTTAAAAAACCTGAGGATAATCTTAAATTAGAAGGTTCAATGCTTTTCGAAAAAAAGGATGATTTTAAGACAATCAAAGGAGATAGATTTGAAGTTGTCAGGCATGAAGATCACTTGAAAATGGAAGGAACACTGGAAACTACCACAAATTTCCGGGAGGACTATAAGGTGGTACATGGTGAACATGTCGATGTTCGTAAACACGAAGATCAGATAGTTCTTGATGGAGAATTTTCGGGTAAGAAAATTAAAATTTATTTCCAGGCAAATTAATATGGAATTTTGATTAATCGTAATCTATTAAACAAGCTCAATTATTAATAACTCGTTATTATAGATAAAATTGAAAATAATTAAAATTACAGTACTTGTTTTACTTATTTGCAAGATATTAAATCATAAAGAATGTAAAAAAAATATGATAGATAAATTGTCAAAAGATGTCAATTAATAAATTCCAGGAATTACAACAACAATGTCTGAGTATACACAGAAGATGACGCAAAGACCGCCCTTAATACGAAGAAATACATTTACAAAATTAGAAGGAGACCAGTACGTATCTGATTCAACAACACATTTAGAATTCCAACAGGTAAAAAATTTCATGAAAAATGAAAAAGTTGTACACGCCGACAATATTAAAACAATGGGTAAAATGATGCTTCAAACGACCACAAAGAATGATTACAATGAAAAGATTATAGAACATGAAAAACCGGCTAGAAGACGTACATGGACGAAAATAGATGGAGTTAGATATTTCGAAAAAACACATAACAAAAATTATTCAGTAAAAGAACATTACCAAAATATATTAAATAAAGAGGAAGCTGTGACACAAGAAGACAATTTAACAACAAAGGACGATTTCGAAAAAAGGACGCCAGAGAAATACGTTCCAGCAGAGAGACCACATCCAGTTCATCCCGAAGACAATTTATACCCAGAAGGGGAATTTGAGAAGAGACCTAGAGAGAAATTTATACCAGCTGAAAGACCAAAACCAGTTCGTCCTGAGGACAATTTGTATCCCGAAGGTGAATTTGAGAAGAGACCTAGAGAGAAATTTGTTCCAGCAGAAAGACCAGTACAGAAGAAACC
>JAOWBB010004002.1:0-35374 GCA_028565995.1 Ricinus marginatus | reverse complement strand
GTCCTGTCCAGCTTAGTCCTTGTCCTGTCCAGCTTGTCCTCGTCCTGTCCAGCTTAGTCCGTGTCCTGTCCAGATCTTCCCGAGGCGGGGGGGGAAGGAAAAAAGTTTGCCCGCAGCTGGAGCGAAGGGGAAAAACGGGATGAAAATTCCCGTTTTTAGGTTAGAGAGATCTCCCGGGAGTCCGCGGAAGGGTTCAGACGAACGAAATTTTTCATTTATCATATTTCCCCGGCTTAATCGCTTGTCCGACAATTTTCCCTCTCCTCCTTTTGGAAGGGAAAATTTTCCCGCTCCCTCGGTCCCTCCTTTGGTCTCCTTTTAGACGGATCCGGTTCGAAGTTTCTCGATTAAATTCGCTTTTTTCCCCCCCCCTCCCCTCCCCCTAGTTTTATTTCCTTTGTGAGTTGTCCTTTGTTAGAACTTCCCCATTTCCGGGTTCTCCGCACTTCTCGAACGTCCTCCGCGGGTGCTTCCCCGCTTTTCGCAAAAGAATTTTCTGCTTTCTCCGGGAAAATTGGGAAAATTTCTAATTATCCAGTTTCTCCAAAAGCGTAAACGCACTTGCGTGCACGTGCGCTTACCCTATCCGGGCGTTTCGCGGACCGCCAACAGTAAAGCTCAGCGTTCCGGGAGCGAAATCTCTCACGAATTTATATAGCTCGGAGTCGGGAATGTCGATTCCATTTGTTCGCGAAAAAAGCTCCCCGCTGTGGCGCACCGCATCCTGCTGAGTCGAAAACCTATCGAAGCCCGGACATTCGGGAACGGGGATGAAATAAGTGCAGATTCAGGTTCGCGTGCATTTTTATATTTTTTTCGCCGAACGCGACGGTTGGATCGGCCAGTGCCAGCGCAAGTCGAACCGAAATATTACCTTTGACTGCTTACGGAAATTTGTTAATGGACCTGACGTTCTTGCTTGTAATGGATCAAGCTCTTTTTCCGTCTCCGTTTGCTAATTTCGCTTCCGCTCTTCCATCGCCTCCTTTTCCCGGATAGAAATTCTCCAGGTTTATAAACTCATCTTCGTCTTAGTTCATTAATAATTAAAGCAAAGCAATTTCACACCTTGGAACTTTCATTAAATATCAAGCTCTCTTGAAAGCAATTTCCATAATCTCGACCGCGGTATATTCGCGGTCGGAATCACCCAAGCATTTGCAACAAAGGCAAGTCAGATGTATTGCGACCATCAGCGGGAGCTTAAACGTAAAGCGCTGCAACTAAACTCGGAGTGCGGGCAATGGTTTAAGTGAAGCACGTCGGCATATCTCGATCGATATAAAATTTCGACGTCTTTTTTTCCCGAAGGATCTTCCAAAGATCCGCCAAAGGATGCTGTAACTTGAATGCAGAAACGCGAAAAAAAAAAAAACCGATTATCTTTCAGTGGAGAGCACATGATGGTTCTTTTGCTGGTTCAAGCCATAATTAACGTGAGGAGTATACGGTTAAAGTATTTCCGGGCCGCTGGAAGAAACAAAGATGGATACCAGGTATACAAAGCCCTCCGAAATAATGAGGAGCAGAGGATAAAAGAAAAAGAAATAATATTTGAGATTTTGAAGGTTCTCCCTGTTCGGAGCTGAAACTTTTGAAATAGTCGTAATTTATCCTTCTCGAGAATTATGTCGGTTAATATCCTCCTCAGACTGCAGCAACGAGTTTGAGACTCCCAATTTTCTTCTGCGGTTGTGGTCCATTAACCCAACATCAATTTTTTTCGGGGGGAAAAGAAATCCTCCGGGATTTCCTTCAGAAACCTCCTCCCCCGTACACGAAGGAATTACCGTACGAAATAACCATTCAATGATCCGTCTTCCACCCTGATAACCGACAGCAGGAATAAGCGTTTTTCGGAAGTCACGACGAAATAAACTCGCCAACTTGAAAATTTTCTTCTTTTTCTGGGCCCAGAGCTGCATATGTGGAAAAAAAAAAAACCGACAGAGCAATTCCATTTTACAACTCGAAGCCAGGATTCTTTTTTTGCTTTTCCAAAAAAAAGGATGAAAGCTCCGGGAGGCGGAGAGCAAGAGAGAGAGAATGGCGGAAGGTTTTAATTTTGAAATGTCGCCGGTTTTAAATTTTCCCGAATATTCTCCCGGTGAAAACACAATGTAAGAAATGAATAAGCAAAGAAAGGTTTAATTCTCTCGGTAAGCTGAGCATTTTCTGTGCTATCCCGAATTCGAAAGTCCTTACTTTATTCGAGTGTTAAAGCCATAAACGAAAATCCTTTGATTTCCATTGCGGTGAAGAAGATTTTACATGTTAAGACACGTGAATGGCAATTAAAAATCATTATTTTTGTTTCCGCAGCACCGAAATTTAGTATATTTCTCGAATATTTTTCAGATGCTCATCCGCTGACCCATCATTTAACGGAAGGTTTACATTCGGCGATTTTTACTTGCAAAAGAAATCGATTTTGTAGATATTTTTACTGGAACATGATTTATTAGGAGTGAACGTCCTCAATAATATGTATGGGACTACTTGCATTAACGAAAAAAGCCCGGAAATTGGTAAATCGCCGGCTTTTCTCATGTAAACGCTTACACCAATTGCTTTTATCAAGCGATTCAGCTCTGTGAGTTTACGTTACGATCATGATACTGGATTATTGGATTTCCAAGTTTAAATTATACAGATATTTGCGTGTGAAAATTGAAAATTTCATTAATAAAAGAAGAGTCCCGGAACCCCGCTTTTCCCCGGGCAAATACCCTGATTGTTTTCCCACCCCCAAGAACGCCCGGGTTTGCAGCATGCATCTAGCCCCGGGATGGATTTGCGCCGTGCCGGACTTTTCGTTGCGCATTCGACGAGTCGCGAAATAGAGGAAGGACTCCAGGATCAAGAAAGGGTCGTGAGGATCTAGGAGGAGGACGTGAAAGGAAGAAGAAGAAGGGAAAAAAAAAATATGAAAACTAACTCCGACGAAGGAAAATTTTTAATTTTCCGCAAAATAAATGAATGGATTCATAAAATGTCATAATGAAGATTATGTCGCCCTTTTTTTTTCACTTCGGAGTTTCATCAGCGAGGGATATATATATATATGTATAAATATATAAATGGGAACGTTCTTCCACTCGAAAGGGCTTTCCCGAAACAAAAAAAGGAAAAAGATAATTCGAATTTCCGCCTCGATCCTGAAGGCGGGGAAGGAGAGACGCACTTTGGAAAATTGAATTTGAGAAATTAATCCGGGATTCGGAATTTATCAAGCCCTCGGATTGGAGAGAGGTAATCAGAAGATCGCTTTCCACCGGTAAATATTTACGAAAATGGCTGGAAAGTCCGCGAATAACGGAGGAACGGGATGCAAACCCGTCGGAAGGGACTCTGACGGGCGCCGCAGCTCCAGGCCGAACACCTTGACAAAATGTCCCGCGCAAAAGGTCCCAAAGGTTGAAATTTTTCCATGTAAAATAATGAAAAACACATGTCAGGTCATATTTTCCAGATAGATAATTTCAAATGCTTGACAGCCCCTCGTGCAAAGCCATATTCCCGCATAAAAATACGTAAAAATGCCGCGGGAAAGCTGATGTAATGAACCTGAGCAGCGGTGACGCAACGCGAGTGTGCACATTTGCCCGGGAAATTATTTTAAGTGTTTGAAAAAAAAAAAATAAACAAACAAATAAATAAATAAATAAATAAATAAATAAATGGGATTCCGGGATTTTCCCATTTTGTACAAATAATTACAAAATGTCGAATTCCGTTGTAAGCCAGCTAATGAACTAATGAATTTATTTTAAGGACATTAAAAATTCTCGTTTTACCTCTCTGGGTACGATTTCGGATTTTTATATTGATTTCCCGCCTTGAAAAACTGAAATTTCCAGTGTTCTTAGTTGTGTATATATATATATATATATATATACATAACATTCATTCACATTAAGCCGGTAACAGAAGTCCGCACTGTGCAAACCCCTGGGGCGTATTTCCATGATATAATTCTTTTACATTCACTGCGCATGCTTTAAATTTCGATACAACATTCATGTTAATATGCTTCACCTATAAATGCCGTTTATACAACGCTCGAATTATGTTCGTTTCTCGTATTGAAAAATCGCACCGCCTTCTGTGACAAATACGTTTAATGAAAGTCGCGGTCACGACATCGTCGTGGATGGAGGCGAATATAATCCACGTGGAGAATCGACTAAACAACCTGCAAGTGCCACGGTCAGGTGAAAATAATGCGACAAAATTGGAAATCATTCTTCAAATTGACGTTTAACGCACATGCTATTTGCCACGACAGAATTCCATATAAATATTTCATTATAAGACGTAACATCAATCTCCCGCATTGTTGAACTTTTATCGCATACACACACACACACACACATATATATTTATACGTGCATACATATGTATTCGAATATAAAGAGAAAACGTATTAGTTGAATAACTTGGCTTCGTTCCCCGTATCTGAGTTTTGTAATTTTTTACTGCCTGTTATAAATTAGTTTTTTTTTCCGGAAGATTTAAATAAAGATATTTCAGAAAAAAAAAAAAAAACAAATTTTACGTACAACATGGCAGACTGCAGCCCTGCTCCCGGGGCTGGAACGAACTTAAAAAGCTTCTAATTTTATGTTACGCTCAAGAAGAGGATCCGCCTGATTCACGGTCGAGAACTGCCGTGCAGCTTCCAGTTTTTCGAAATGCACGTCGCGATTTGACTTCCCCGGTCCGGGAGATTTTCGTTCATACAAAAGCGTTCGCTCCTGCGGAAAATTATCGCTTTCTGCTGCGGGGGGAGCGGGTGAAAACGTGAAGGGCACTTGGAATTTTTTTTTTTTTTTCTCTTACGAACCTTATCTGCCAGTTTTTCCCGGGGGATCTCGGCAACTTCTCAAACTTCCGGGATAACTCATTCATTTCCTGCAAGAAAAGAAAAAAAAAATGAAATTCATCCCTTAATTAAAGCGAAAAGATCCTAACGCAAAGTTTTCCCTCGCAGTTTCCCGGGACATTTCACTTCCATTCTGTAATCGCGTCAGAAGGGAAACATTTTGCTAATTCTAATTAGGCTCTGGATATATGATATTTTTGAAATTTGATGCCGGGAGATGTAATTATAATTCGGTTTTCATTTTGGGATAAATTTCACTTCTGCTTCCAAGGAGCTTTCGGCGGGCTCCAAGCGCGGATTCGGGAGGCGAAAATCCAGACGGAATTTGCATACGTTGACCGCTCGTACTTCGGGACGAAGGCTAATGGATCCACCCCCGTCGGCTCCTGTTCTCCCGGCGAAATAGAAATGGATTTTACCCCGAAAGAGGCGAAATCCTTTTGCTTTGAGGGTGTTGCGGTTTGCTGTCACGAGAGATGAACCCCGGCAATGGGAACCATGAAGGCACTTGCTCCATTTTCCATCGCATTGAAACTATTTCCGACATTTTACCGTTTTAATGCTTCATCCCTTTCGGTGACATTTCCCTCACTTAATCTTCACTCGAAAAACTAATTTGTACAAACAGCGTCGTCCTTCTTTCGTGGCGTCGGATTCCGCGATCCCGGCAGGAACCCGATGTCGGGCATCTTTCGGCCCGCCATCGGGTTTCTCTGACGTTTGGGAAATGGAAAATATGACGGCGTTGATTTTCCATGCGCGAGCGGGGCAGTTTAGGTGCCGCAGTGCAGTTGCAGAACGGAAGCAGAACGAGCACGTTTCGGGATCGAAAATTTTGCGAAGATTTCCCGCCGGAAAATCGTCCAAATCCAGCACGCGGAATCGCTTTTTTTTTTTTTTTTTTTCGCGTTTTCCATAACTGCCTCAACTTCCGCTCTCGCCATTTTCAGCTGGGTTTGGGATGCCGATAATGCAGTGCAATTTTTCTTTCCGCAGTCTCGCATCAGGGCATTTTCTTTTCCTTTTCGAATTAGGAAAAAAAAAGGGATAAATTGCAAAGATTTGGATCGGGTAAATAATGTTCTGGCCATGCAACACTCCGGCTGTGCGACCATCAACATTTACGAACCATAATTTAAAATGATCGATTCCTTATTGGATTGCACTAAAATTGGATGAAACTTCGCTTTGGTGAGATTCAAATCCAATACACAACCTTAATAAATATTATGTTACATTTTCGAAAACGCTTTTACGCGATGTTTGATTTGATGCCTGACACGCAATTGTTACTTTTGAGTAACCATTTCTTTACTATTGGTTCAGGTTTTTAAAACAATCATTTACAATTCTCATTTCAGCCATATCTGCATCGCTGCAAACAGAGAGAAATAATGGAATGTTAACGAATATGTACATCAAAATGAATTCCTCAGTCCAAATTAATCGGAAGCGTCATATACCATCTTGATTTACAGAATAATTATTATACCGATTTGCATAATATTGAATAATTATCTATTGTTCTTGTGAGCGTGGCTGCATAAATGCGTTAACAACCGACTCTAGTGCAGAGCGTATTTGTCGTATCTTCCTTCAATCTTCCCATCGACAATAGCTTTCGTTGGGTTTTCGGGAGATAGTACCTCGTCAATAGTGAACGTAAATTTACAGTTCGTGTTACCGAAACACTCATCTAACGTGGCAAAAAGAAAATTGCACCGCATCACCGGCATCCAAAACCCAGCTGAAAATGGCGAGAGCGGAAGTTGAGTCAGTTATGGAAAAAGCGAAAAAAAAAAAGCGATTCCGCGTGCTGGATTTGGACGATTTTCCGGCGGGAAATCTTCGCAAAATTTTTTCGACTTTCGATCCCGAGACGTGCTCGTTCTGCTTCCGACTGCAACTGCACTGCGGCACCTAAACTGCCCCACTCGCGCATGGAAAATCAACGCCGTCATAGTTTCCATTTTCCTTCTTTTTGTCTTTCGCAAATGTTCCCACGTAGAAACGTGTTGGGCTGCCTTCGGCCAGGGAATGCGATTCGGATTCGAAATAAGCGAATTTAAGTGCGGATGAAGGCGGATTGCCCGTGGAGGGACGTGATTTTGCATTATTTAGAAGCAACTTATACCGGGGCATTTAATCATCTGGAGCCAGCAGCCATTTGAAAGGGATTTTTTCCTCGGCGTCGAAGATCGTGGAAAGCTCCAACTTTCGGGGATGAATGGTATGCAAATCTGCAACTTCGAAATGCGAAATGTATCACGTTATGTGCCTCGATCAATCTTTGCGTCTGACAACATTAAATACTGCGAAGCTGCTAATGGCGGCACCGGGGTTGCTCTGATTTCACTTCCCAAAAGATTTCGCATTTTATTTTTTCATTTTTTCTCTTCCCCCGGGGTGAGGGGGGGATGCAAACATTCCGAAAAAACCGATTTTCCATCATCGTTCGATTCGGAGGCATCGAAAAAAGCTCGGAAATTCAAATTTTATTCTTGAATCTCTTTCATTGTCTTAACGTTAGCCCCGACATTCTCGAAAGCTCCTCCCCGAGTGACAAATCCGATGATGGGCAAAAGTGTTGATACCCGTAATCGGATTGCTGTCGGTATCGTGGAAGCCACTTTGGCCCGTTAGACTTGTGCCGCGGCAGAAAGATGAAGTTATTTGCGCAAAATGGAATTTTTCGGAAATATTTCGTGTTGCGTTACGTTAAATCCACATTTCTGATTCCGGGTCGTGCTCGTTATTTGACGGATGCCGATCTCGCTGCGGCTGTTGCATGCCCCGGAAGCTGCGTCCGACTTGGCTGTTGCCAACATCGGCTGGCTCTCATCGCGGTGCATCGCCACTTCGTGCACTTTTTGCACGAAGCTCCAGCGTGGCGCTCTGCCTTCATGCAGACGTCGTCACAGCACCGACGTTTAGGGGTTAACCATTCGCATCGCACGAAGTGCATAACTGCCTCCGCCGTCTCGACGGCAACGTCGTCGAGAATGCCTCCCGTGGATTATACAGGCGGAGGCAGTCTCGGAATATTACGATAAATTACCCTGCGATATTCCTTCTGGTCCGATCGACATTTATATTTTTTTAACGATGTTAGAAAGCCTTATAAAATTTTTAATAGTACAAAACATTTATGTGATACTTCGCCGGCGCGCAACCGCTTCTGGGTTCCACCCATCGCCTCGCAAGATGCAAGACTTCAGATTTTACGATTAACCATTGATCCTGGCGTCTTCGACTGTTCGAGGTTGAATACGGACCGCAAAGCCCCTTCGGATGTTAAGGAACGACGCCGGATTTCTTATCGTATGAGGAGCAGGCACTCTCGAGGTGAGGCTGCTTCGGAGCACATCGCCGTCAGGCGACAATCTGCGGGATACCGCCGCGAAATGCCGTGACCGATGTTACGATCTAGTGACACGTCTCGACACGCGGCTCGTAAATTGTCCTATTTGAGACGAGAGACATTTCCCTCTGTAACTGATCCGAAGAGCAGGGATGCGCTCGATGTGTCGAGAGTCACGGCAAGTCTGCTGCGGATCGAACAATCCACCTTGGGGGTTGAGTACCGCGAAGTAGTTCTTGGTTGCGTGATGATGAGGCACGCGGGAGATTTAGGGCACTAACCTGATTCCCTCGTTCGAGGGTGCAAAACCTCACCCTGTCCGGGTCACTTGGGATTTTCGGCGTGGTTTAACCAAATTCGGGGCATGGAAGTATGGACGGCCGTGCACGCATAGTGAGCACTAAGTTCGCAAAGTCTTCATTGACTTTAACACGCAAGCTCGTGGAGGTCTTTGTTTCCCTGCGGGGGGAATAAAAATTCTGGAGGAACTACCGGACTGGAATTTTGAATGTTTTTCAAAGCGATATCTGTCGCGGTCCCCAGTGCAACTCCGACATTGCCCACTCAGTGAAAAAATAACGTTGGCTGCCTCAGACACCACTCAAATCGTTTCTTCTGAGTGAGTGTTCAGACAATTGCAAATAACGTGAAAAATCTTTTGCATAATTTTAATTTAACATGTTTTTGGTTCCCACTGAAGTTGATTTTTGTCTTTGCGAGAAGGTTGATGCCTTTTCTCGAAAACTTGGATGCCGTTTAATAATCTGAATTAAGTTTGATGGAAGGAATTGGTCTGACAGTTTAACAATTACCTGACAAGACGTCGGAGGATGTTTCACATGATTTTCACATTAATACGTTCTGGAATCGGTTACGCTGTCGCGGCGATTATTGGGATTTTTCGTATGCCCAAGGAGGAAAATCAGGCTCCAGTGTGATAGACGGAAAGGTTTTCGGGAGAATTTTCGTGGTCGGTTTGATTAGCGAACCATCTTTAAACGGCTTGGATCACGATGACAGAGATGGATTTTCCAGTATTTTTTTTTCTTTTTTGTTTTTCTGCGGCAGGATCCCGAACCGCAAATCCGGCCCATTTCCCGGGCGAAAAAGGTGAAATTTTTCGAAAAATCTCCCTGCAAAAAGCGCTTTGCAATGTAGCTCGCGACGAATGTTTTTGTTTTCCGCATGCATTTTTCCCTGTGAAAAATTTTTGAGTTTTTCCTTCTTTCACCTCGAATCGTTATTGAATTCGTGCCCTTCGGTTCGTTTGAATACCCAAATAGCAATTTCCTCTTCGATTTTTACCGAACGATTTTCCAACGCAATCAATTTGCGGAGAGGTTTTACGTTACGGAGACAGTTTTTCCATTTGGAAAAAAAAAAAAAAAAAAAGGTTAATTCGAAAAGGAACAAGTCTGTAGGGATAAATACTTGAGAGAAAGAAGGTAAAATAAGTCCAAATCTGGGATTCGAATTGTTTTACTCCAATCTCTTGCAGTGCTCTTTTCATTGTCGCATTTCATTTACAACTGCTGCCGGAAATTCTGCTTGAGTTTCCGCAACAGCATTATGCCGTTAATTGCCGAAGAAAGTGGGCAGCGATGTTATTAATCCATCCCTATTCAAAAATGGAAATCCGTACACCCGAAATATAGCATTTGAGAAATAAATGTGTTTCGCATTCGAGAGCTTACAGTGAAATTAAGGTATATCAGATGTAATACAGAATAATAGAATCAGAAGTAATAGAATAATGGAAAGTATTTTCGTTCAGATAGTTTCACGAACAATTTAGTTGCCGCATTGCTGCTAATCTTACGATTTATATATATGTAAGAACTTTTTTCCTTTATTTTTTATTTTTTTTATTGCTTTTTCTTTCATTCCCATACGCTTTACATCCCATCATCCGACATGAATTATGATTCCTGCCTGCTCCGATATATCTGCATGCGGGCGTTCAACACGATTTTTCCCTCTTTGCCCATCCACCGTCGATCAACAGGTTCCTGCTTTCGCAGGATCGAGTGCCGTCGAATACCTCTACGACAGTTGAAAAAGATGGGAAAAAAAGGGAAAAATTTGCATTTTTGCTTTATTTTCCTCTCATTTTCCCGGCATTAAATTATTTTCGAGACGCAAAGGAAATTATTAATTTTCCGCTTTCGAAGTCTCCCCGGTCCTTTTGCTTGAGCCTTTTCCGAGCGCTTCGGTGCTCTCGGGTGTCGAACCTTACGCCGACGTGGGAAAACTGCAAATTTTTTATTTTCCGCCCGTTTCCGGAAAAGAGCTCATCCGTGGGGAAAGGTTAGAAAAAAGGCAAAATACGTTTCGCTGACGCGGCCTTTTCCTTCGCGGAAAATTCCAGAAATAGAAATCCACTTTCATTTCTGCTCCGTGGGTTTTATATAAGACTTTACAATGGGCTTATTGTCTTGCGGAATACGCGGGATCGGGGAAAAGTCGAGTGAGGAAAACCTTTCGTAAATGATTTCGATATTTCAAAGCGATATTAGAATTGAGGCTTTCGTACCACAATTCTCCCCCGACTCCCCGGAAAACTCCCTCAGCAAAATAAAACTTTTCCCTCATCTTCAGATATCATTAAATAATACGGTGCCTTTTCCCCGGATACTGCGAAATCGGAACAAGAAAGAAATATTAATAGTCTGATCCTTGGTACACGATTTATAGCGTAACAATCGCATAAAAATATATTATTTCGGATGATTGCTGAAGATAATTTTAAGCAATTAGCGAAAAATGCGACGATGAGCTCGATGAGATGTGGCGAAGGATCTTTTCCATGGGTTTTTTGGCGACGTCAAAAAGACAAGCGGAAGCATCCACTTGCCCTGTTTCTGTGCCTTTTCGGCATCCGTCATGCAGCACTCCGTCCGTGCAAGGAATTTGGAATATCCGGCGCTTGAGCGGAGGTTCGATGCGAAGGACCGCGAAAGGAAGCTTCCCAACGGGCAAACGGCTCGGAGAAATAACAAGCGAAACGTCGTGGGGAAAAATCGCCCGAATTTCAGCTGCGGATTCCGCTGTCGAACGGGAGCGAAAGAGATCTTCGGTTAATTTTCCCGTAAGACCTCAAAGGCGTTTTCCCTTTCCCGTTCGCGAAATTTTCTTAACGAGGCAAATGCCTCGTAATAACGTGAGACTGGATATGTGCCGCTGCCTGCTGCTGACGTTTAATTCGACCTCCTGCAATTTTTCTTCCAATTCAACTTTTCATTTCTAACTTTTGAATTTATTACGTGTTTCACGTTCATTAACGAAGCTTTGGAGTTCAAATTTTCAACCTTTAATTCATTTTGCCGGGGGGTTCGTGTGTTTCGCGCGCAGCCGAGGAACCGTGAAAAAGTCCGACAGTTCTCGAGCCTGGAAGATGCCGGGACGGGAGGAGAGCATCGCAGAGGCAAAAATGATTGTTGGGCATCGCAAGTGCTGTACATATTTCGGTTTACGATGGAAGTCCCGATCCGTCGATCCTTCAGTCATCTCGCAAAACGGAAACCAATTCCAATTAATATAATCCAATCCCAATATCAGGTTTTAAAAACCGTATTTCAGACATATATAAAATACACTTTATTGACATAACTATCAATGATTTTTATGTTTCCTCCTTAAAGTTTCCATCAATAAAATGATCCAATCATCCGCTTTATGGGTTTTTTGTATTAAAAAAATTTTATTTACCATAAAAAAAATCTATTTTTTTTTTTACCGAAAAAAAACTGAATCAGGCAACATAAAATTCAACGTTTGAATTTATTCTACCGAAAAATTTTTATATATAAATCTGTACGTAGTTTTTATGTATCCTCTCTAAATATCTATATGTGGAAGTATTTTTTTTTTTTTTTATAATCTTAAATTAATAATCAGTATATGCTGTGCATACCTTTTCGTAGACTGAGGACAATTTGGTGATTGCAGCTTCGGATCGAAGGCAACTCCTTCATGCATTGCCCGAAAGGGATGCACTCGAATTTTCGATCTCGTCTTATATTTTAAATTCCAGAATTGAATACTTGCGTCCGCCTCCCAGTACTGGAAAATCAATTTCGGCTCACTGGCATTGAAATATTTAAAAATTCCTTTCGGAAAACAGGTTCGAATTTTTTTCATATCGGTAAGGCAGACTTATGATGACAAAAGAATTTGTAAATTTATGTCGGTTACTCTTGCACGGCGGTCGAACGGAGGTTTTTCCTCCGTGGAAAACCCCCAAACGCCCATCAACGCCGGCCGTAGATTACACGGATATCTTTATAGATGCCATTTTCCGCATTTACGACAGCATAATTTCCCGACCCCTTCCGCAGTTCTTTTTTGCCGGCGGAGCAAAAGGCAATACCTCGCAGTTGGCCATTAGTCGGGCGCCCGCTTTTAGAGCTGCCGCACTTTCCGGTTTCGAAAATTGCCTCGGCGCAGGGACGCATTTCGATCCTTTCCAGATCTGCGGGTGGAAAAAAAAAAAATCGAAAATTTACGGGGCTTCGGAAAACGTTTTTCCGAAATTATTTTGCTTCGTGGGAAGAATTGATTTTCCGTCGTTCGGATATCCGGGGAACGGGGGGGGGAGGGGGGGGGACGGCAGCGTTTTGGTACTGGAAGCTCGCTCCGAATCCCATCGGGATGATATCCGCGCTTTAATCGGCCGGATCCCATCCAGCAGACTGCGCGGGGCCCGACGACAGGAAAACCACTCCTTTCATACGTAAAGCCGCCAGAGGTAGATACGACCAAAGTAAGCGCATTTAAAAAAGTAATACAGGAGTTTCCAACAGTCGTTTACTTGCAACTCGTAGAATGATTAAATTATCGTGGGAGAATAAGAAAAGACACGGTAGTCGTAAAAAAATAAAGGGATTCCTGGATGCCTCGTTTAAAACGTATTCAGGAAAATTGGAAAACATTTTGTTTATGTGCATCAGCAGTGACAAATAACAGTGCATCGCAAGTGCTCGGAATCTCAACCGCACAAGGCAAAGGTGCTAATTCTAAACGGATTTTCCCCGACTGCCATTTTTTTCCCTGCACGAAGGCTGTAGCTGGATACTGTTCCTTCGGGAGGAAACCGCAGGAAGTTGAATGGCTCTCGGGAGAGTGCCAATTCGGAATCTCGGGATTTCCGGTTTTTTTTTTTTTTATGGTTCCCACTCTTTTCCCCCGTGCGTGCACGCGGAAAAAGGTGCACCCAGCTTGACGGGAAACAGCAGCATCCTTTTCGGGAACCGGGATCGTTTTCGGATTTCGGCAAAGATACCGAATCGGTAGGGATTCACGCGGGGGCAAGGAGCCGGGATGCACCAGAAGCAGCCGAACGATGGGATTCCGCCTTCATAGCGGGCAGTTTTGATTTAGAGTCCGCGATACCGTCTTTATTCGCTGAATTCATAAAAGCGAATAATCATAAATTTCCGACAGCGTTCGAAACGCTTTTCCTTTCAGAAGTTCGCCATAACCCGTCGAACACCCTCGCGCGCCGGAGAAGCAATAATTCTGCTTCTTTATCCGGGGAAAAAGATATAAAAAAAAAAAAAAAAAAAGCTTTCAGCCATAACAACCGAGCTCAAGTTTTCTTCATATTCGCCGTTTCATGGTCCCGGCAAAATCAATATTTACTCCGCGATCACTGCCAGAACTCACTCACACAGCAGCGTGCTGTTGGTAAATTGCACCTATTTATCCCCGCCGCGAACGCTGAGGAATTACCTGCAAGAATGGATTGGCAATTAATGCAACCATCTCAAGCCGAATCACCCTGCTGATCCACTCGGAAACAGAGGAAGTTCCGTGCATAGTCCGTATAGGGAATTACATTCTGTGGTAAAGCTCCCCGCGAAACAGCGTATGAAAGATTTTCTTTCCTTCTTAGTAGCAATAAATAACCTATTTCGGGATGGAAAAAGCATAATTCCGTGATCCAAAACGATATAAATGAACAATTTGGTGAAGTTGGAAAGAATAAAGAATAGGAAGGAAAGCTTCTTAAATTTCACTCCAGATTTTTGCACTTTCCTTAATTAAAATGCAAAAGATAATTCTGGATCCAAGAGAAATATCCAAATTTTTACAATGGAAACGGAGGCTGGTCCGGTAAGCTCTTCTTTATTGGATATGAAATATGAGTGCCGCCGTCTGGCAAATCGGAAACAGCATTGGGAATCGGACTTCGAGGGTCGGGAGAAAAGGATATTTATTTCAAAATAACTGCTAAAAACTAGGAACAATTCATTATATATATTTTTTTTACCGACAGACCGTAGTAAACGAGAAAATTCATTTTCGGGTAACGTCGCCGAGGTTTCAACTCCCAGCTCCGCGACAAAAATCGATGGGAGCCGGAAACCCATCTTGTACAATCATAAAACAGTCATTCCCGCACTTCGTCGAGCGGGGAAAGAACCGGGAATATTTGCATTGGCTGACGTGCATTTTGAGTGTCGCACAAAGGTAAAAGGCTAAATGAGTAACTTCGTGAATGAGATTCTTGAGACAAAAACTTCCGGGAGGTAATCTCTCCTCGGTAAACGAGTTAAGGTTTTCGGAAGCTCGTTAAATATATTTCGCCGCGTAAAACGCAATTGGATTCAACCGAACGTGAACTAATGATCCAGTGGCGTGAGCGAAATACGTTCGCCGGAATTAGATTTTCCGAAACATCCAGAGCCGGGGAACTCGGAATTGTCATTATAAAAATCAGAGGTAAATGTAAATCTCCTGAAAAAGGAATTATCCCGGGGAAAAAGCTTCGGAGGCATCGTCTTTTAGGTTGTTTACGGGACCAATATTCACGTTCTGGCTTTTCCTCCATCCCGGCAGTATAATAAACATTCTCTCGGCGGTTTCCCGCGGTTGCCTGCCGAAGACAGTGCTTTGAGGAATGCGGCGCTCCGTCGGAGTCTCCCCACTTTACCAAGCCGCGTAATTTCATATTTCCGAGCAGTTTCCGCCACGGTTACCCCCTCGCCGAAATAACCTTTGACGGAATATCGATTTGCGAAATCGGTTTTTCATGAATTAAACACCGGAAAATGAAATTTAAAAATTCGCAATTAAGCGATCGACATTGCTGACTGACAAATTGCACATCTTTTGTTCGAGATCGATTGATAAGTCAAAAAACTGGATCCGGTGTCACGCGGAAAAGCGCTTGGAAGAAGGAAAAGAAAAGAATTTTGACAAATTGGACTCGCAGTGTGTTTTTTTAATTGGGTACCTCAACTTGGGAGACCCGAGAAAAATGACACTTAAATATTACGCTCTTTTCGCGTCTAATGACACTCTTCATTTAAATTAAATTCTTTTTTTCCCGAAGAACGGAATGCGAACTTAGAGGCTAATGAAAGAAAATGGGGCGGAGATAAAATCCCCTGAACGAGCACATTAAAAGCAAAAATTCTCGGAGAACGTGGAGCATTTCGAGGAACGAGAGCGTTCAGAAACGTAAAAATGCAGAATCCAACACACATTAAGGGCCACACGGAGATATTTACGCGTTGCCAATTATGCCCTTCCCTCGCGGCGCGAAACATAAACCTTAAAACGAATTCCCGATAGAAATAAAAGGAGTCGAGACGGGAAGGGAAAAAGAAAAAAAAATTGAAATTTGTACGAAACGAAGAAAACTTGAGTTTTTGAAAGAGCGAATTAAAATACGGGCTGAAAAACAAAGCCGGATTATTTAATTGTTAAAAAATCAATCGAAAATTTTTATAACCAAACCTTGCGGGCGCGAAATTGAAATCCAACCCATTCCGATGGGCAATGCGCTTCAAAGCGAAGACTCATAAATTTTTGATCTGAACCTCGGGGCAACGTCATCCCACTCCGTGCACCCATTTAGAATATTTTCTTATCGCAGAAAAAGTTTCATAATTTGCGTCGACAAGAGAAATAACACAAATTTGTCGCTTTATTAAAAATCAGGAAGAAGAATTAAAAGCTCTCATGCTGACATGGGATCGCTCATCGTTCGCTTGTCCCTCTTTGCTTTAATATATTAATAAAATTTAATAATATTTATGAGTATTTTAATTAATCTCTTTGAATAAATATATTAAATATTTAATGCCGCAGGGAAAAAGGGGACAGGAAATGTAGTCCAAAACTGCGAATGGTATGTGAAGAGGGGAGCCTTAGATCATTAATTTTGCAGTCAGACAAGGGAGACAACCCAACAGCGCATTAAGGCTGTTAAAAAGAGAATTGGATTGACGTTTTAAGCGACAGCAACAGTCGCATTAATTATTATTTAAAATATCATTTAAAATTTTAACTTTCCACGTCAAGGCACTGCGGTTAACGCGCTGTCCGGAAACCGAAAATTTTTTGTTTGCCGGGGAGATGCGCGATGAATTTTCCGAACGTTTAAAGGTTCGTTCTAAAAAAAAAAACCCCTGTAGCTTTTCAGCGAAGACGCGGGAAACGTGGAAGGGACAAGAATCGCTCCATGCGAGGAAGGGAACACCGATTTTAAACGATGGATACCTCCACTGTGATATTTTCTTTTTTTTTTTTCCAAAAAAGACTGTTCGCCGCACGATCTTCAGGTACGAAACGAAATTGCAGCGGAATAAGCTGAAATTTTTGCACTGCAGGAGGAAATCAATCCATCAAAAAATGTCACGCCCGCGAACCATTTGCACATTTGTTTTAATTGCAGTGTTCGCACATTAAACGTGTGCACATGCATTCATAGGTTTTTCGCTCGAAGTTCCATTACTCCTCTTCACTAAAAGGTAAAAACTTCTACTTACTTCGCAACATATAATTCAGCCAAATTTCGAAGGCTCGCCCTCTTTTTGTTTCACGATGTTAATCAACGTAAAGTAGATTAAAAAGGAAAAAAAAAAAAGAAAATTACATCTAAATAAATTCCAAACTTCAACACTAAAACTTTTTTCAACCGAAAGCCGCAGGAGAAAAAAATATGATGACTTAAATTTTCCATCCCATAATTTATTTTCCAAAAAAAAAAAAAAAAAATCCAAAACTGACTCAGTATATTTAACTTTTAAAAAATTTTCATCTCTCAGCGCAGGTACTTTTCCTTTACTATATCCAGAAGGAAAATCAAATTTTTTCCTCCTCCCTATCCATGTGTTTCTTGATTTGCATAATTGTCACATATGAAAGTCGAAAAGAGAACAAATCTAATAAAGCTGCACCTTATTCCAAAGCTCGATGAAATTTGCTTGGTCTTACATGACAACCTCAGATTTACTTGTTGTAAAATCTTAAATCAAAACGCAACATTCCACCCATTATTATTAAGCCCATCGTTTCAAGTCACAGATTACTAATTCACGTTTTAACGGATACGGTTCCCGTTCATAAAGAAAATTGCAAAGTGCAATAAATCTGCTTGGTGAAAATTCTAACTGGCTCGGGTATTAAAAAAAGAAAATAAAAACCGCTTCCCAACCCGAAATATATTAATTTTTCACTGATGCTAACATTTTGCGGGTGGATGCAGGGCAAAGAACGCGAATTATTTTCATTCAGGTTTGCCGAAGTGCGTTTTGCGCGGTATTGCAACTTTAATTTAATACGGGTTTGCCGACGAAACTGCAGGCGTCCGAGAAAGGAAAACGCGGAGGCCGCGCGATCGGAGAGATCCCTTCCGCCTTATTTACCGTGCGGCCCAAACGACGGAAGTCGGAAATTGGATGGGACGGGGCAATTTTTCTTACGGGGCCCGGAGCGGGGGCCCATTTCGAAGCAAACCCGAGTCGAGGTGTCAATCTCGAAATAAAAAAAGGGGAAAAATATCCCTCGCCGTCGTTCCCGAGTGTTGCATCGCCTCGGGTCAATCGATGGACTTCCGCCGTCGGGTCGTGGAACGAGACGCGAAAGGAGTCCATGCACCCGCGAAAGCAAACCTGGCTCCGTTGCCAGGTCTTTTTGCGCGGGGAAAGGCAAAGGATCCGGCGTTTTGCTTGACCGGACGCCCCGCGCGGAACGTGAAAAGCCTCCCGAACGTTTGCTGGAAAAATGGATTTCGGGGCGGACGCGGAAGAGGCTGTCGGCCGCGCTGACGAAAAAGGTAACTGCAGCGAAAGAGGCCGCCCGAGAAAATAATCGAGCAACATCTTCGGCATGTAAACAGCAATTAACTTTCTTTCAACAAATTGAATTTGTCCCACGTCCAGTTTGACAGAACTGAACTTGGCTTCCTTTTCCCGTGTAATTTTCCAAAAAAAAATTAATTTATCCGAAGGAAATTTCCCTTTCGGCATCGTGCAGAACGGCAACCCCCCTCAGACAGCTTTATATTTACGATATCCACCTATCTGTGAGCCTTTGCCAAATGGGTTTTTTGTTCGACATAAATTATATATTGATCTTTCAATTCTCCCATCTCGTGTTTCATTTTGTTTATTTATCTTCGTGCGAATGAAAGCTTTGCGAAAGAGCAAGACGGATCCGAAGAGTCCGCCTTTGATTTTCGAAGACGATTCGTCCCCGCAGGAGCGAAGTGGCGGAAGAAACTTCCGCTCCGTGGGTTTCCGTTCGGCCCCCTGCGCGGACGAAAGTCGAGGCCCGAAATGCGATCCACTCGCTTCGGGCTGTCGCAAAAATGTTAAAATTTCTGGTTTCAACGTCAGAGATACAACAAAATTTCGATCGCGACCCCCCCCCCCCCGCGCCGACGTTAACGATCTTCGGTTCGGTACCTTCGCGATCAATTTCCGCGTTCTCGGATTGCCGCGGGGGTTTTCCCAGGGTGCGGACCCGTTTCGGGGTTGACCAACAGCTGAATGAAGATATATGCAAGGGCTGAAAATGAAGAGCAAGTCGCAAGTGCGAAAGCGATAGTTGTAATATTGTTAATCCCCGGAGGTGCAGTTAGCGCAAGATGGAAGACGTTAATTTCAACCCCTGGGGTGACAATTTCGAGCCGGAAGACTTCGCCGGATGGTAAAACTTGGGAGATTTTTGAAACTTTCGTAAAAGGAGAAGAAAACTGAAAAACTGCTCGCTTTTTTTTCATTTCGGTGATGCGTGTCCACCATGCAGGCCGCATCGCGCGCTTCCTGCGCATCCGAGCCGCCGTCAGCGATCGCCGAACCGACACACGCAAACTTTTTCACGTCCGACAAGGCCGCGAACTGCTTCCGGAGGAAGCGGCAGCGGCGGCATCGGGCCCAATCTGACGTTTCCGAAGGACGTGGCACCGGTGGGAAGGTAAGATTGGAGCGGAGGTGAAAAAGCCGAACTCGCATTCGCGCGGGGAAAAGTGGACCGAAGTCGCACGCGGGGAACGAAGACCACCTCCGCCGTTGTAAGCGAAGGCGGTGGTCCTTATAACCGAACGTCCCGGTGAGAAATCTTAAATTTTCCCAGCCGGAAATCGCACCAAAAAGCGTTTCTGCATTCTGACTGGAAGGTGGAAAACCTTTTTAAATCAATAATTATTGTTTTATACCGAAAGATCGCTCGCATCCAGGCCAAGCACCGGGGGCTCGGTTATTTCGCCTTCCTTTTAGTGAATTATGAAAAATTTAATTAACCCGTGGGACGGCGATCCGAACGTGCCACGTTAAAAAGCGGGTGACGCGAGCACGTGAACGCCTGCAATTTCGCTGCTTGTCGGCTGGTGGAGCGGAAGGGACGCTGCGAGGCGAACAGGTCCCCGCGATGTTCCGCGTTCGGTTTTTCTCCTGTCGCCGGTTAAAATGTTAAGCGCTGACCGCGCCCCCGCGAACGCTAAGTGCGCTCGCGAACGCCCCAAATCGCGAGTCGGCGATCGGCGTCGCTCCAGCGGAAGGAAAACCCGTCCTCATCGCGTGCCATCTCGGGGGACGTCGTCCCGCAGCAATCGATGCACCTTTTCCCGCCGGGGAAATTGTCGCTTTGATGGAAAATGATTCCGGATACTCCGGGAAATTTGTCATCCGAAAATCGCGGCGCGGAGATTTTTCCCGAAGGTTTAATTTTCCTAAAATCCGGATTGCAAAAAAAGGAGCGGGTTGGGGGCGATTCCGGAATGTCCGGGTGGGGGGGTAACCCCCCAGAAAAATGGGGAGGAAAAAAAAAAGGGAGCCGTTGCTTGTTACCGAAAACGAAAATATTGTTTTTTACGGTTTTGCTGGAGCATTCGATCGTTTTTCTTCCGGGCCGTTTTTATTATCGCCTCCCTTTCGTGGCACCTCTCGCCCTTTGGGCCATCGCTGACCGGGGAGAAAAGGAGAATGATAAATTGCTCGACTTGGATCATTGGGAATGCATTTGCCAGAGGCGTTTTTTTTCCCCCCCTTTCGCGCACCGTAAGAAGGGAAACGAACGGGACCGCCATCCGATCGGCGCACCCCGAACGTGCCCAAATTTTCTTCTCGCTCGTTCGGGGCCGGAAAATCCGGCGCCGCGCGAAAACTCATCCGTCTTACGGGCGCCCGCCAAATGACCGATTTTGACTTTTTCCAAGCTGCGCCTCGGACTTCGCAAAAATTCCGAGGCCGCATCCGTCCGGGGCATCGGGGGCCGAACTCTGACGGTCCCCCGACGGTTTCGAAATCATTATGCACTTCCGGTTCTCTCGCGACGCGATCATCCAATTTCCGTTTGATTATTAAGCGAAAGACTTTTTGCCCGAACTCAAAAGCGAAAGTTAAAAAAGGCGAAAAAGGTAACGCTGCCGCTTCCCTTTCGCTTAAGTCGCTCGACAGCTAAATTTTTATGCCGGAGCTCAAATTTTCGCGTTTCCCGTGTAAACCGAAGGCGCCATACGCAGAGCACATGGTTCGAATGAGCCGTTCCGGGGGGGGGGGGGGTACGTCTCACGAGCCGTTTTCCCGAAAGGTATTAGGCAGCCCCTCAATTCTGGCTCGTCTATAAATCGATTCTGCAATTTCCTTTCGCCCCTCAAATGTGTCGCTTTTTACCTTTTCGTTTCATATCCAAGCAACCCGCATTCAAATCCTGAATCGTTTCGCGTTTTCGAGCGCGGATCGAACGCCGTTCAAGTCGTTCTCTTGTCTTTCTCCCTTTCCGGATCCGGGTGGCTTGCCCCTCCCACCCCCCTTCCCCGCGATCCGTTCTCCGTCAATGCGACGGCGGGGCTCGGCGATCTGTTTTTCTTTTTTTTTGGGGGGAGGAAGGGTAACGGGAAACGTTCTCGATGCAACGGAAGGGGTGGCGACGCCGACGCTTGGCAGAAAAAAAAAAAAAGACGAAAAAGAAAAAAAAAAAAATAGGCGACGTTGTTTTGACAGAAGACTTACCCGAGGAGGGAAATCCTTCGCCGAAAAGGAAATTTGAAGGAGGGGAGGCGGGGCCGGCAGCGGAAGCCCCCGCGATTCGGGAAATATCGCGGAGCGCAGCCGAGGCGGAAATAAAAATTGTCTGATGCCACGAATGCACGTGCTCGGGAAAAATAATCAAATTTTATTTACGGCGGGGAGGGGGGCAGCTCTCCCCGTTCACCCGTTCGCGAAAGCGATCCACGAACGACTGCCTTCGGACGGAACGGAGCTGGAATTGGAGGCTCCGACTAACCGAACGGGGGAAAGGGGAGGCTCTCGGACGACTCGCGGCCTATTTCCCCACTTGACCTGCGCGATTCACTTTGCCCGAGTTTTCCGTTTTCCCCTTAGATTTCCACCGCCATCGCTGATCCCTTTTTAATATTTTTATTCCTTTATCAAACGAAAAAATGAAAATGTATAAAAATAACAATAATAATAAAGGAAATGCTCGGCGAGCGAGAGGGAATAGATTTTTATTTTTTTTTCCTCCGTGCTATCTCGTAAGGTCGCACTTTCCATCGCAGATTCGAAAAAAAAATAATTTTCCCTTACTTATCCGCTCGGTGCTTATGCAAAAGCCCGACGGGATTTCCCGGGGAAAAGAAAGAAAAAAGATATGCTTCACGATAAGGGGATGACGGAAGGATACGAAAACCTCCCCGCATCACGCATACATACAATTTCGCGATTATTAAATGTAAATCTGCGTATCCCGCGGGTGCGGTGGGGGTGCGTTGTACCCGTTAATTCTTCGGCCCCGGGGGCGGAGGCTGATCGGGAGATGAATTGGCGATTTCCCCCCCCCCTCCCCCCGAAGAAAAAAGTCCGCAGCGACTCCGCATCAAAGGGCGGGTGGGGGTGGTGGAGGGCGAAAGGGAAGGGGAGCGTAATGAAAAGAATTATGGATTAATTTCCCTCCCTCGCTTGGACGAACTTCAACTATTTGGTCGATAAATGCATGTGAATAAGGGATGATTGCGGGAAAATTCTTGTGGCACACGACCGCGGAGCGGATCGCATCGAGGGGCGGTCCCCCGTTCGAATCTCGCCGAAAATTTTCGAGGGGTGCCCGGTCGCCTTCCCTTCATCCCCCTGCCCTTAAAGCGGAAACGAATCGCTCATCCTGGAACTGTCCGAATGTCGAAAAAGGAAAAATTCGCGGGGTGCGGGCCGCGAAACCAGGCCAATGCCGTGTGCCGCTGCCGGAAAATAAGAAGCAAAAAGTTTTGCAATTCTCTGCTTAATTACATGGCAAAAATCATTTTTCCCTTGCGAATACATTGCGGATTGTCCTCCCTTTTGAGTTGCACAACCACAGCATTGCCGGAAAATTTTGAGCTTTGCGTTTAACAATAAAAAAAAAAAATAATTTAAACCAACGTAAGGAATTTTGACAAAAAAGAGAAAAATGCAATGTAAAAGTGTATCATTTAATTATAAATAAACATCTTAACATACATCAAAAACGGGAAAATACTTGAATTTTTATATGGGTTAATACTTTGCGTGACACGTATATTATATATATTTATTCACATGATAAATATGAACGTATGATAATGCGATTTCTATACTGATGCACAAATTTTTCATCGTGAAAACGAAAGAAAAAAAAACTGTTGATTTGGAGATCCACCCAAGTGTAATTGTGGCCCGTTGCCTATCGTGAAATTCATTTGAAAATCGGGAAATTCCTTGAGAAGGGGTTGGCGGGGGCTGCAGGGGGGTTGAAAAGAAAAATCGAAAAGTCTTCCACCAGACGTAATAAAAGAAGAAAATAAATTCCCGCTCTCTTTCTCTCTCCGGCAAAAACTACTTAAAAACTTTATCAAAGGAAATGACTGGTAATTATTTAAAGCTAATAGCTGAGTTAATTACCCAAAATGAAAGCATAACTTTAATGCCACTAAAATTAACTTATAAAATTTAATTTTAATCAGCGATTTAGTTCGTCTAATTATCCGCAAGGAGTTTTAAATTAGAGAACGAAAAGAACGGATGATCCGGCTCAAAGGAAAGAAAGGATAAACGGGAAAAAACTCAATATCGGCAAATTAAAGGGGCGGCGAAATGCTTTCTGCCCCGGCCTCCAGGTAAACGGTGGCCCAGAAGTTGAAGCAACCAATGCGGCGCTGCATGCGGAGAGAAAAAAATAAATCCCGGAGTGTTCGACCCCCTTCGCCGTGGCCTTTCCCGCGCCACAGCGACCCGCCTGTTGCGATAGGGTTGAAAGCTGGTTCGAAGCGATTTGCATTCTTTTGAAAAATATCCCTTGCCCCCCTACCTTAACGGATGCCGACGGCAGGGAAACCCCCCAAACGCGGAAAGCTCACCCCGAGCGAAGGGAGTATCACTCCTGCTTTTCGGACGCATCGGCGATGCTTAGAAACCGCGCGCCCCGAGAACCCGCTGACGCCAGCAAAGGTTTAGGGCGGGTATCGCATCTGAACGCGGGAAAAACTTGGACGACAACAACCTGAAACGAGCGACGAAGACTGAAAAAAATGAAGCGTGGCGGAGTCAAACAAAGCCACTTCTGGAGCTTGGACAAGCTTCCGGAAGCGGAAGTAAATAAATTTTATACATTTCCCGTCAATTGATTCCGGCAGTTGCTTTGAACACGTCTCTGCATGGGACTTGCTAAAATTACGTTTTTGATTTAATAGTCCAATCAAATTTTTAAAATATTGAGAGTTCTTCGCTTTTAATATAACAGCTTTATTTTCACCGAAGCAAAAAAACAAGAAAAACGTGAATAGCTTTTGCCTCCGTTTTAAGTTCATGTAAAATATGTTTTTATCACGTCATATCATCGTAAGTTTTTCCGGATTAAGCTATTTGTTTTAGTCGATGAGAACTTTACGTTACCGAATGAAATGATTAAATATAACGTACGTTGATGATCTTGAATGTTGGGGAGGAAAAAAAAAAAAATGAGACAAGCGACTGAAAATGGATAAAATATCGGCAACGATTCCCTTTCACATGTCACGAATTCAGCAATTAATCACTTTAATACTTTATTCGCTCTTTTCTCTCCTTTCAAGAAGTGAAACTAGCTTAATACTGATGCATAATCACTGTAATTTACTTTGCGTTTCAACAGCATTTTGTCATAATCTTCGGAAAATGGATTTTCCGATTTTTTAAAAAATATTTCGCAAATGTATAGCGTTATCGATTAAATATCCGAAGACGCGCGTGAAAATATCTTGCAGAATTAAATATTTACTATTAAAAAAAATCAAAAAGTTGATGCTTGCGCGGAATGATCTAACAATTTTATGCATACGCCTAATTTTTTAATAAAGTAATAAAAATCTCGGACGAGGATAAAAAGAAACGTTCCACTAAAGCATGTCGAATTCCTTAATGCTTATTTTGTTTGCATTCCCGTATGAAAGCAATTCCTCTGTGGGAAAATTAAATTTAACTAACAAATTTTTAACACTTAAATAATTTAAAATGACTTTAAAAAAATCACAAAGATATTCGGAAGAAAGAAATCCTATTTAAAAAAATTTCCATTTTTCTAAAATTAATGCCGAAGGTTGATTCGAAGCTTACAGTAATAAAATACAAAAATACAATTATCTTAAAGAAAAAAAAGTTATTACAATAATTGTATTTCTTATTCTAACTACTAAAGATGTTAACCGTGTATTTTAATAATATAAAGACGAATATGGTTGAAACTGCGACGTTGGAGAATGCCTAGGGGCGGACGTGACATATGGAGACGAATACACCCTATAATTGGTTGGAGAAACATTAGACGTTCCATTACTTAACCCAGGTATCCTCGAATTTTGAAAACGATGCGGAGATAGTCCTGAAATTATATGAAAATAAGAAAAGCTATGCAGAAATATCTTTACTTATGATTAAATAAGAAATCAATGTGATTCTTCAAGCCGTTACACGGCAAAATGGAACATTATATGCAGGTATTATACAAATACGATCTATTAATTTATTAATATAAAACCTAAATTTTCGTTACTATTAGAGTACAATTTTTTGAAAACACTCGCTTTCACCTAAATGACTGCGAAAGTCCAAATGCCTTGTTGGAAGCTCTACCCTTGAAGGTGTTAGATCTAAAGTGTAGATGGGAGAGGACGAATATGAAGGTCTTGGTACTGACAGATCCATGGATTCACTTTCGTACGTTGGATGATACGACCTCGGCGATATTGAGCCGTGCAAGACACGAGGCGCTGCAGCACCGAAAGTCTGGCCGCCGATAGAACCGCTTGAATCGCCAACCAACAGACATTCGAATCCTTAAAATTAAACAAATAATTATTTATATAGTGAAAAATTATATGTCTAAAAAATTATGGTTATTTAAGATATTTTTAACCGAGATATTATCGTCCCTTACAAAATAATACGTCGTTGATGAGAAATAGACATAAGAACAAATTAATTTATAAATAACTGACTGGAAATTCAAAGTTTATTACGCTACTCAAATAAATAACATATAATCATTACATAAATCATAAATGATATAAGTTTAAATGATAAAATAAATTTTAAAAATTTAAAAGAAATTTTGAAAGTCCTCGGTGCAACAGATGATTATTATTATTATTATTATTAGTACTGAAATAATTTATTGTAAAACTTTTTAATGAAAACCAACCAGGATTATCTCGCCCAATCCTCGCTAATTCTTCCAACGTTTCATACTGAAGAGATTTTTCTTTTAGAGAAAGATTCTGAACTTCACTGCCTCTTTCTTCGGAAAAATCTCTGTATCCAACTCCCAAATCATAGCCTTCGCTTCGCAAGCGATAAATATCTGCGTTCCTATACTTGTCTAGATTTGTAGCTAAATTCCTATACGTCTCATTAGTAAACTCGAAGTCACGATATTCAAATTTATCCATAGATGCTATTCGAAAATCGGATTCGCTATTGCGATATAAATCCAGTTTTTCATTTCGATATAGTTCATGCGCTCTATAATATTCGTGAAAACTTTCATTTTCTTTATATGCTTCTAGTAAATCCCTGTTTCGGCAATCCTGAATTTCGATATCCGTAAAAGTTTCATTATCCTGATCGCGAATAATAGTACTTATATTGTAATCCTTTGGAATTTCATTTGCCGGCGATGTATTTAATCTAAGCAAGGAGTTGCATTTAATAAAATCGGTAAAGTTTGCTTTTTCATTAACCGGAAAAATTTTTTTGTTTTCCTCGTCTTGAAGAGAATCAGCTTTTAGGACATTTAGATTAATTTTCCCGTAATTGCAAATTTTTTTCTCGTTTGAATCATAAGCAATACCAGGTGAGCCAGTTACATACTGATTCATTGAATATATTTCTGCACTGTTATCAATCAAATCTTCATGATTTACGACCGAATTTTTTTCATCTGGTTTGTCAATAATGTCTTTTTCGGCAGCATTGATCGCTGCCTCGACCAATAACGTAGCATTAGCATTCTCATGTCGAAAAATTGATTTGAATCTTTCATCTGATTTGCTGCTGGAAGCCTCTGAACCAATCCACTTTTTACTGCCCTTGCTCACAATTGTTTTGCCATCTTGATTGCCTTCTAAATTAGACTCTTGAATAACGGAATTTATTTTTTTGCAGTTAATATCTTCTTCCTTGCTCACACAAGTATACTCAGGGACCCTGTCGAATTCTTCTTTGTTTAAATATCTTGGATCAGTTTGTTGCAGTAATTTAGAATCTGACATTATGTAATGTACTTCTGAAGAGTTGGCATTATCCTCCTGTACTTTTCCTGTGTACAAAAAATATTTTAAATTAGAAAATTTGAATTTTACAATAGAGCAGAAGTTACATAAAATAAAATTTTTGTTTAAAAAAGGATTTGCACGCACTTTTGGCATTTTCTGTAGGAGATACTAAAGACAAATCTAAACCGCATTCGCGTTGCTCAGTTGGAGAGCTAGTAGGTTCTTCAAAACGTGGGGAATTACCACGGCCAGGCTCAGATACGGCTCCTCCAGAATATGCATCAAAGGTATAAGCGATTGATCGTTCTATTTTCGGTATAAAATCATCGGTAAATCCATGAACTTTCTTATAGTGAAACTGTAAACACTGTTTTGTAGTGAAGGCAGCCGCACAATCAGCTTGCTGACATCTATTAAAAAAAATATAAATTGCTTACATTTAACAGATGACTTATTCGGACACCAGAAAGAAAAGTAAACGTTTGATATAACATACTTAAATGGCTTTACGCCAGAATGAGTCAGCATATGTATTTTTAAATTTGATTTATTTTGAAACATTTTGCCACATCGGTCGCAGGTGCAAGCTCCAATAATATTTTTGTTGTGCACTTCTTTCATGTGTCGCTGTAATGCCGCCCTCGAACCAAGTATTTTTAGGCAATTTTTACACTGAAAGTCGTTCAAAACCTGTGCCATATCGGAATGCATACGTTTAATATGCACCTTCAGCTTCTGAGGCTGACAAAATTTTCTGCCACACAAATCACATAATGGTCGACTTCTCTGGGGATTTTTCGAGCAACCATACGTTCGATGCATTTCTAAATAATTAAGCCTTAAGAAAAACTAAAAAAAATAAATTATATTTTATTACGAAAGAAAATATTTCATTTTTTATCAAATATAACGAATTTTAAATCACTATTTAATTTATATTTTGCTTATAATTTAAGCTTATATTTTTATATTTAATCCTGCTATTTTGTTTATAATAAGCAGAAAAAAAATCATAATATTTTAACAAAAAAATAAATGAATAAAAATCTAAAAACTAAGTTATAACCTACCTTATGGCAATATTGACACTGATAAGCTCCTTTTCCTTGATGCATTTCTGCAGCATGCTTCATTATCTTTTCTTTACCAAGTACTGCAAGACCACATATTTTGCAATGATATTTTCTAATAGTCAAGCTGCAAGTTGGATCATGAAAAATCATACAATGCCTTCGATAATACAAAGGATGGCTGAATTGAATATTACAACCTCCACAATCTTAAAATATACAATGTCAAAATGTATGATTAATATTTCCTGCTGCATATTAAAAAGAATTTTTGAAATTAATGTTATATCAAAATAATAATTAGATGTCAAACATGATTATTTCTTATGAAAAAAAATATAAAACTAGTAAAAATTAAAATAATTAAAAATTCTTCTAACACAAATTTAATTAACTACAAACAGAGAAATTTATTCCCATAACTACTCCAACTAACAATCATAACTCACTCTTTTTTTCCAGTTTTTTTTTTGACCAAGCTGAATATCTATCATCCATCCAGTAACTAAGCTCTTCACCTTCACATATATCTCTTGAACTTACAAAATAAAGAAGATTTTGCTTCACAATGCTAGTTAAATTAGCCCCTTCTTTAGAATATGCTGGCCGCAAATATCGCAGCCAATTTGAAGTCTCAGGATCTTTAGTTGACATGTATGTTACATCATCAGCCAAATTAATCTAAAATGTAAACTAAGTAAAAATCTTCCAAATATTTCTAACATTTTCAAGGAAATAAAATATATTTAAAATTTTATTAAAATTAAAATTAAATTTTTAATTCAAATAAAATTTTCCCAAATTTCATAAACAATTTGTATTTTGGAAAAGCTTACCTCCCAAATGAATTTCATATTGAAATCATCTGAAATGTCTCTCTCTTTTATGTTCTCCCCAATCAGAGGTCCAAAATAAGTACATTTTGGTATTAATGATTTTGCAAATATGCTTTGACCATGTTCTTCATCCAATATTTTCAAAAGAAGATTCTCAGGCAATGAAGTTTCAGCAAAACTGAGGTTATTTCCCAAATCTTCATCAATTTTCAGTTTCAAATCTGAATTAGAACTGTCAGAGTCATATCCCTCTTCATTCATTACAGAATTATTTCCATTCATAGAATTAAACAACTCTTCTTGATCTACTGGTGAATTAGTTGCAAACAAATTATTTTCAATTGTTTCCTCGGACTTCAACAATTTGTGAGACCATCTACTATTACTTTCTATATTAATTTCTTTTTCACTTTCATCAAAATCATACACATTACTATCTTCAGTTTTCTTATCATTTAAAAAAAATTTATGACTGGCATTTTCTTTTATAAATAAGGAATTATTTGAATGCATATCTGAACTTCTTTTACTGGCAACATTACTGAAAAATTCACATTGATTTTGAAAATCTGAATTTTCAAGAGGACATTTTCCTATTAAGTGTCTCTTATTACATTTTATACATAATATGTTTCTAACAGCTGATTTTGAACAATTTGTATTTTCATTCTCAAATTTTTGGCTTTCTATTTCACTTTTACACTTCTGGTTTGATATAATTTTCTCATCTTTTCCTACATCTTTGCTCATTTCAGTGAACTGTTCTGCCTCTTTAGCAAAAGCCGACATGACTTCTTTTTGAGAAATTGTGTCACTCATTAATTTATTTTGACAGTGAACTGCCCCTTTCTTTACAATTCTACTAAATGATGTATTATCCTTTAATTTATGACTAGATGTTTCATTAATTGAATTAAAACTTTTATTCTGGCTTGAATCAAGTGAACTGTTCAAATTACATTCCTTGACAGCCAATAACTCATTTGTGTTATTTTCCTTATTGTTATCAGTAATTATATTTTTACAATCTATATTTAAGTCTTTGGCATTCTCAGTCTTGATATTTTTCTTTGGCTCATTATGAGGAAGAGTTTCTTGTGAACATTTTGACTCTGAAGTATTTGAAATAGTATTAAAACATTGGTTTGATTTTTCATCTGCAGAATCAAATCCTCTATTATACTGAAAATTATTAGATTCAATTTGATTTAGTAATATTTCTCCAATAGATTTGCTTGCATTTTGAATTTTATTTACTTCATTTTCATTGTCCTTTAAAAAAGTATCCTTTTTTTTCTCGTTCTCCACTGGACCATACAAACTATTATATTTGATTTTATCCAAGACAAATGGATCAGCTTGCTTGTCATTGTTTAGGGCAGGATTACAATCTAATGTTTTTACAGCTTCCTCACTCTCATTAGAAGCTTGACGTTTTTTTGGTCTGGAAATAAAATATTGCATATTATTTTCATTTTCAATTCTAAATTTTTATATAAAATGACCGAATTTTTAATTTCACCAACTATAAAATAAAAATTCAAAAGCAAAGTACTAAGAAAGGTATAAGTTATCAATATGATTCGAATTAAATAAATGAAATAAAACTGATTTCGATTTGCCTTAAGTGTTTCAAAAATTTACAGAATACATAAATTTCTTTAATCACAATTCAAAATGATAAATCTAAAGTAAATGGAATTCTTGAAATATTACCTGAATAAATTTAAATCTTTCTGTGCGAGACTTAGTAAATATTCAAGGAATAGGGAATCAGTTTTAAATCCAAGTTCAGATTTTAAAAATTTCCAATTGTTTTCGTTTTTTTCATCAATCAAAATTAATTTCGGTCGCTTACTATTAATTTTGTGTTTTGCAATTGTACCGAATTTCCTTCTTTTTATGTTAACAGTTGAATTATTTGAACGAAAAGTTTTCTTTGGCATCCTACATTATGTAAGAAATTCTTGAACTTTTTTTATTCCTGTCATCTTTTAAAAAAATTCTTTCGTTAACATTGATTTTCAAATAAAATGAATCCTAACCTAAATCAATTATGCCAACTTAATCAAAAACAATTTATATCCCGAGAAATAATACGATTTACGTTCTGGTGAAAGCAATTAGATCGTCCTCATTTGATTATCATTAAAATCTTACTGAATTCCCAAACAGGCTGGCCAAAATAACATTATAGAATTAAAGTGTTATGGTTCTAGAGGAATTAGATCGTGAACTTAAAAGAAATTAATGAAATATTTCTCGATTTTTAGTTTGTAAATGGCTGTTCCTTGTGCTGAAATAATTACAGACATAGAAGATCTCATTTCTTCCCAGGATATCACGCCAAAAGAACGTTATAGTTCCAAAAAAAATGTTACATTGCATGTCAAAAAAAAAGCTGATAAAGAAGTTTCACCCCCAATTTTGACTAACATTATCCCAGGAACTCAGGCAATTTATGTAAAGACATGGGGATGCGCACACAACAACTCTGACAGTGAATACATGGCAGGTCAGTTGTCTGCATATGGTTATAAACTTACTGACAATGCCGAGGAAGCGGATCTTTGGCTCCTAAACAGCTGCACTGTGAAAGGCCCGGCTGAAATTCATTTTAGAAATGAAATTGAAAGAGGACGAAAACTTGGGAAGCACGTCGTTGCAGCCGGTTGCGTGCCGCAGGGTACTCCCAGATCTGAATATTTAAAAGGTTTAAGTATTATAGGAGTCCAAAATATTGACAGAGTGGTAGAAGTTGTAGAAGAAACATTAAAGGGGCATTCAGTACGATTTCTTTCTCAGAAAAAGGAAAATGGCAAAAAACTGGGTGGCGCTAATTTGCTCTTACCGAAAGTCAGGAAAAATAAATTTATTGAAATTATACCGATTAGTACCGGCTGTTTGAATCAGTGCACGTACTGCAAGACTAAACATGCAAGAGGTGAATTGGGCAGTTATCCCGTCAGAGAAATTGTTGAAAGAGCAAAACAGGCTTTTCAGGAAAACATTGTTGAATTATGGATCACATCTGAAGACACAGGAGCTTATGGCAGAGACATTGGATCTTCCTTACCAGAACTACTCTGGCAAATAATTGCAGTCACACCTGATAATAGCAGAATTCGTGTAGGAATGACAAATCCGCCATACATATTAGAGCATTTAAATGAAATGGGAAAAATACTGTCACATCCAAAAGTCTACAGTTTTTTACACATTCCAGTTCAATCTGGTTCTGATTCAGTTTTAAGTGAAATGAAGAGAGAATATACAAGATCAGATTTCAAGCAAGTTGTTGACTTTTTGAAGGAAAGGTTAATTATTTCAATTAATATTTAATAATTTTCATTAAAATAAAGAATTCTAATATTTATAAAAAATATTAACATTTTTTTCTTAAACTAATATTTTAACAAAAATTATGTTATAATTGCTTGGATTTGTAATGTTTAACAAATGAAATAAATCATTTTTTATTTAACTTTCAGAGTACCTGGATTAACAATAGCAACAGATATCATTTGTGGATTCCCAACAGAGACCGAAGAAGATTTTAAGGAAACACTATCCCTCTGTAAGGAATATAAATTCCCATCATTATTTATAAATCAATTTTATCCAAGACCTGGCACTCCTGCTGCAAAGATGACTAGGATTTCAGCAAAGGAAGTCAAGAAAAGAACTAAGGAATTATCAGAATGGTTTCAGACATATAATCCATACACTCATAAGTTAGGGGAAGTTCAAGAGGTTCTTGTAACAGAAATAGCACATGATAATTTTCATTATGTTGGCCACAATAAATTTTATGAACAGGTTCTTGTGCCTAAAAATATTAATTTTATGGGGAAAATGTTAAAAGTGAAGATTATAGATACCAAGAAACATTGCCTAATTGGTACCCCTATTAGTTCTGTTAAATCTATAACATCAAAATGTATGGACTTTTCCAGTAAATATTTATCTTGTCACCAATTATATTATATGTTACCAGTCTTTGTTTTAATTTTAGCAAAGCTTTTGTGGTTCTTATTTTAAATGTAATATTATTTGGTTTATTTATTTTTATGTAATTTGTTTGAAAATAATAATCATTTAGGAAATGAATATAATAGGAATTTTAGGCTTGAATCTTAAAGAAAGAAATTTCATGTTCTACAATTCTTCCACCAATGTTAGTCTTTGTTAAATTTGTTATTGAAAGATTTTATTTTTCTTGTGCCTAATATGAACATTAATTTGAAGATAATTATTTTTCAAGATTTCAAGATTGGAAAGCGTAATAACTATTACATTTAAATATTATATTACATATCAAAAAAGATATTTAATATAGATTTAAGAAATTTATGCTTTATCTGAAAACAGATATTAGAAAATAAATAAACAAGAAAAGTGAAAAGCCATAAAAGTTTCTACTAAATTGATGCATAGAAGTTGACACAAAAACATATTTATTTTAAGTGAAGTCATTTTGTTAGTTAAATTTTATTATTTACATAATAAAAAGAAAACGTTTCAACTTTTGCTGAAATTAAACTAAACAGTTGCTGAAAACAGAATTAAGCCATGTAACATCTAAAGTTGAATAAATAAATTTTAAAAAATTAAGTAATCATTTCAATATATTTCAAAAAAAATATATTAACAATTCACATTCTTAGCAAGTGGAGATATAATTTAAATAAAGGTGTGCTATATAATGCAGCAGTTTTGTAGTATCGAAGTAATAATTACGATAAAGATAGTTTTTAAAATCATTAATAAAATAAATCCAACTACTTAGGAGTTTAAAAAATGCCCTATCCTTAAATATAAATTTTTTCAAATGTATTTTTTATTTATAACTTTTTTCTTATTAATAATAAAAACATTCTAAGCAAAATTTTTTAATATCATAATTTAATGTTAAACAGATATATAGTAATTAAATTTTAAACGTATAAACTTTACCAGGAAAATATTAAGCCTTTAACAGACAACAAAATATGTATTTAACATACATAAAAAGCGGTAGTTTTATGTGCCGAAGATGTAAAATTTCTTCAGAAAAGATAGATTATTAAAAAAAAAAAAAATCAAAATTAATTTATTTAATTTAAAACTTAGCCGCATTAACTTGGAAAATCTTTATATAAGAAACCATTATCGTAAGCAAGAAAAATCAGCAAAATAATTTTCTAAAAGAAACTTCGACCTAAATCTAGAATCTAAAACATGATTAAAATTTAATTATCTGAAAATAGGGATAAATCGAAAATTATATATCTTTCAATTGTTGAATTAACTCTTGTCCGCTTTTTGAAATAATTTAAAAGAATTTAGCAGATTTTATTCCATATGCGTCTAACAACTAAGGAATGTCACTTTGTCAAAATCTTAAATTTCAGGAATGTTTTGTGATGAGCTGTAATAGACGATTAAAAATATTTTAAATATATGGTTTAATAAGAGTTCAGGATCCTAATAAAATGGCCATACAGTGTCAAATGCAAATATATGTAAAATCATTTTATAAAAACTCTTATTTAAAGATTTATAATTTTATATAAAAAAGTTTAGGTTGCAAGCAGTTTACAATTAAAATCAAAGAAAAAAATGTGAAATCCGCTTTTTATCTTTTATAATATCTAAAAAATGCTTAGGAGGAGCACATGAATTCACCTAAGCATTTCAAAAAGCACACTCATGACGGCTTTTAAATAAAAACTATTACTTAAGAGCAAGTTCTTGTTTCTTTATGCTACATCATAAATCACATTACAAAGCATTATATAAAACTTCAATATTTTTAGCAAATTGCAACTAAAATCCTATTAAAATGCTCATATGTAATATAAAGCGAAAATATCATAAGGGTAACATTAATGCTTTATAATATGAAAAGGCAGAAATCTCATATAATTATATAATTACCACATACAATATTAAAATTTAATAATTTTATTTATTGAACAATAAGTTTTTAATGATAATTTACTTATTGGTATCAAAAAAGTAAAAATAATTATATTTCAATATTAGGATATTACATATTATTAAAAATGATAAATTTTGTATTATAATAACACTATAAGGTATCATAGAAAAATATTCATTTTTACATATTTTTGAGTATTTATTAAGTAAAAAATAATATTTTTTACACGATTTAAGTAAGATTTAACTTTAGATTTTACAATAAAGAATCCTGAACTGTGATATTTTTTATTGCTGCATTATTTTCAT
>JAOWBB010003991.1:0-35467 GCA_028565995.1 Ricinus marginatus | reverse complement strand
CCTTTTTTTTTTTTTTTTTTTTTTTTAATAATATTACGTTTAAAAAAATTAACCTGTTAATATTTATAGAAAAAAGAATAAATTACTCGTTAATTAAATATATGATGATAGGAGTATAGAAATGAATTACTTCAGGGCAGCGTAACCTGGTTAGTTATATGGTAACCAAACCGTATAATTGCTTTATCTTTTTTGGTTAATATTTTATACGATGATTATAAAAATCTGTCGGGTCGAAGCTGTGCAGCAGGACGAGGAAAATTCGTCCCGAGCACGAAAAATTCGTTTCGTGAAAATTTCCACCGGCCACATACGTGGACGTTTGGTTCGTCGGCCCCCCCCTCGCGAGAAGCGAGCGAGTTATCCGATTTTTCCGCGCTAAGGCTCTCGTATCGCTGACGTCGCGGAAGTGACGTTTTCTGCGGCGCATCGAATCGCGGGACGACGGTTCGGCGTTTCCGGAAAAGCGAATTTTTCCGTGCGCCAACCTCAAGAAAGGGCGGTGCAGGTGGATGGGCTGCAGCTTCCGGCCGTTCGATTTTTTTCCTCTTCCGCTGCGTGGTGCTCGCGCGGGGGGGGAAGGGGGTTCGGGGAGTGGGGAAAGGGTGGTGGTGGCCGCTTTGGATCTCGCTTTTCAAACTTATAAAAGACAGTGTATAAATTAAAACATTTCCATTCTAAATTTGTCCGCGGGTATATCGATGACCAAGTAATTAAATCGGCCAGGTCCAAATTCACGGCGTACCTGTAATTGTACGTCTTTCGTCTTAGTTTAATAACCAAGCCTCCAGCGAAATTTGATTAGATCTGCTACTGAATTACTGCTTTGAATTTTCTTTATCTAGACAACATTTTTTTTTTTTTTTTAAATTACCGCGTTGATATTACGATCCGGGACCGACCCGAACGGAAACGTTGCCGTCGAGGTAGCCCCCCCCCAATCTCAATTTGGACACCAAAGCCCCCGGACACCCGCAAGAGCTCCCTCGCGTCGTTGAAAGCAGCGGAAACATCCCTTTTTTCATCTCGACTTCCGGGAGAGAGACTTCCACCCGGCGAGAACGCCTTCGCGGGCGACTGCGGCGATATTCCGTGCGTTTTTTGCATTCCAATTTTAAAACGGCTTTTAACTGGAAGAGAAAACGCCACCGGGCGTGCGGCCGAATGGAAATTCGGCTCCTTTCAAACCTCCCCCGGCACGGGAAGGCAATGAAAAATTCATTTTACGACCGTTCAAAGCCGGTCGCCGTGCTGCTCGAGGGCGTCGCGCCCTGGGCGATCGCCATCCGGGGAGGTTTCCGAGACGTTTCCGAAACGACGCGTAAATTCGGGGCGGGGAGAGCTTCCGTCGGAAGTGGAGAGGCGCAGGTTCGCCCGTCCGCTGAGTACTCCAGGCTTCGGAGCACCACGCGCTAATCGTCCTTCCTCCGCTGTCTCGCCGCCATAGTTGTACCTCCTTTTATTTCGGGGCTCCCGGCCGTTTCCGTTATCGTAATGCATCATTTCGTTCGGATTTCTGCTCCCGAATGATCCGATTCCCCCCCCCCCCCCGGAATTCGCGCTTTGTTTCGGGTGCTCTTTTTCAGTCTTTGTTCGTTTCCGTTGACGGCGTCGGGGAAAGGGCGCGGACGCCGCAACACGAAAATTAATTAGACAAAAAAAAAAAAAAAAAAAAAAAAAGCGAATCATCTCGGTAAAAAGAGATACCTGAAATATTTATTCCACTGACAAAGTTCTCCGCCTCAAGATTTACTTAAAGCCAATCTCCTTTTTTATAAAAGCGCATCCGCTCGCTTTAACCGAGTTCGATTCAGTGATCGAACGCGTTAAACGGGATGTAAAAAAGAAAAAAAAGGGAAAGAACCGGTTTCCATTCATTCGCATCGGAATCGCTTAGTGCGGAAATTCTGCAAAACTTTTCATGTTCTCCATCTTGATAAAATCAATTTTCTTCCCCATTAATTTTATATAAATACACGTACATGCATAGACACATACGCCAAATATCCGAATCGCATTAAAAGGAATCTTAAAAACATCGCCCATCAATTAAAGCATCAAGCTTTTTTCTGAAATGTCGTCGCGATGTGCACCTTAAATGCGGCCCGTCAATAACGCGCGTAAAAATTATATAAATATACCGAAAAATATGATGGGCTCATTAAGAGGAAATATATTTTATGCGCATTATGTCGAATCCTTCATTTCCCGACGTCCCGGGAAGCGATCCTTGACGCTGTGAGAATGTGAGGTTCGTCGTGGAACGAAGCCGTAAAATCGCTTGAATGGTTTGCGCATCTTTATTTTCCCGTCTCATTTCATTTGCCTGCGTGCACTTTTGATTCTTGCAAATCCATTTGGGTCGCATGCATGTACGGCGATGTTGTCGATCGAGTGAGGAACGTGCCCAATACGGCACAAACTGCGTATCATTTTGCGTTGTGTTGGGTTGTTTTTTTCTTTTTTCTTAAATGAACTTTTACGTGGCCGTGCCAAGACCGAACGTGAGCTTCGAGATGGGATGCCGTCGGCTTCCGGAAGAAAGGAATCCACCCGACCGCGATGTCAAGACGCGGATTACCGGCGCGGATTCGGGCCGATGTCCCGACCACGTAAATATGCCTCGAAAATAAGCAGGAAATTACCCCCGGACAATTTTCCGGTGCTGACCGGGTACCACATCGTGTTTTCTCCGTGTTTACGTGTATCCCAGATGTTCTAATATTGGTCCGGTGGCATCACCGATGGCATAACACATTCAAATTGCCTTACGCACGGTAGCTTATAATGAAGAGTGAACCTATGTCTGATGATAGTAATTACAACCCAGGCTCCATACCTAGATGTATTTTAAACAGGTACCTCATTCAAATGTCGTTCGCTACCTGTAATTTTTTACCACGTACGGTTTATATAAAATGTTTGGTTGTCTCTACCGGGATGGCTCCGCCTTTTTTTTTTCCGAAACCAACTCACAGTTCTTCCTTTTCTTTTCTAACGTTATCTTCTAGTTGGAGTTGCTCCTCCGAAGCTTTTCACCAGGAGGATTTCCTTTTTCTCGCAAAAATGCGAAATCGGCATTCGAAATTACTCCGCCGAGACGTTTCGGACGACTCCGAACCTCCCCCGAGGAGACAGAAATCCACGCTGGCGCTCCCTTTTAGAGGCGGAACGTGGAGCCTTCTCCCCGAGGACGCACTCCAAATGATGCTCCCGGCGGTTGTGGATCTGCATGTTATTAACGCCGGACATCGCCGGCAAAAATTAAGGTACTTTTCCTACCTCGTAGAGGCCTAAGAGAATTATGGCCGATGTAATTTGCGTAATAATCTCTCGGGTTATAATTATTTTCCGACCGAAGTCCCCGTAATTGTGCCTTACACGTCACGGCGCCTCGCTCGTACGGGTCCCAAGAATTCCTCTGCGTGTCCGCCTTAAAAAGCAAGCGCCGAACGGTCCCTTTCTCACCTCGGCTGCGAGGAACCGGACAAAACACGTAAAAGGAGACCAATGCGAAACGCATCCGACGGACTTGGAGTGCGGAACACCCGAAGCGAAGCAAAATCCTGCAATTACCAGATCACTTAAGTCGGCCGGGGCATTGTGAGCGCACGGCTACAACCGAAGGAACGTCACCTCGGAACGAAGCCACCCCCCGGGTGGTTTGCGCATCGCAAATGCTGGCTTCGGCTTTCGTTCCTCCTGAAATTCCTCCTGCCTGCCCGAAATCCGTAGCTCACGCCGTGTGAAAATTGTCAGTTCCCGGATCTCATCGCGGCTGCTTGCACGGCGTGAATATTAAGGAGCGATCGCTTTCACCCAACGTTCTTAATACGAAAAGTGTCGCAGCTCGGTTTGTGTGAATATTGGGATCTCTCTTTGCAACCCGCTGGCGCGCTGATGGAGCTCGCGTTGCGTGAACTTTGTCGCTTTCACGTCCTCGGACGGGGGGAGCAACCCCCCGCAAACGCCTCTCGACCGATTAGGCAACCGCGACGTTGGTAAGCGCGGAAGGCGCGGAACGCTCCACGGCGTTTGACGGAAAGCGACAGATTTGAAGTGACGAACTGGGAACGCAACTGCCAGACGCGAAATTCCCGATGCGGCAGCATCCGCGGGGCATTTCCGCGCCTTTTCCTTTTTTTGAAATTTTCATAAAAACCGCGGCAAACGGCTACCGTCGCGCGCGTACAAGACAAATCCAATTTTAATTTGAAATATAATAATTTTGATGTTATCGAAAAGAGAAAAAATTAAAAACAAAATAGGTTGCTATAAAAAATGTACGAAGGAATTTTCATTGAACCCGATATACGCAGGAATTAAGTACAAAGGGGTGGACCTGACTGCCGGGGAGATTTATTACGTGTTTTTTTCAGTGCCCGAGTTTAGGTGGCTCGGCCCGAGACCTAATCGCCCCAGGATCGTCCCATAAATCATGCCGGGAGAGCCCAATCAAAGGATAATCTCCAGTCTGAGGATTTTCCCGGACTCCTCTCGATGTTCGCCTTTGTCTTACGCACGGAACCGTAACACCGGTCGGTTCCTCTCTTGCGGTTCCCGTCCGAACGTGTTTCCCGTTCCGGCCGCGAAAGCGGAATCCCGTGAACGGCGGACAACCCCCGGAAACCAGAAGACGAGCACGCGCCGCAACCTGAGACCGAGGCCTCGCGGAAGGGGAAGAGGGATGAAAATGCCGAGGAGAGAACCGTCCGATGCCTGGATTTACATAAACTCCTCTTCCTTTTCAAATTTTTCACCTTTCCGGGGCGTTTTCAAGATATTTATTGCTATATTGCTTACGCTCGGTTTACAGCGCCGGACCCGGTATCCCTCGTCCGGTGCAATTCACTCATTTTTATGGCGGCATCAATCTCCGACGAAGGAGACGGTTTTATTGTCGTCCCGTGAGAAAATGCAATAAAAAGGAGGCAGCCTTTTTCTCGGATCGCCGGAAAATTCCGACGGTTCGATCACTTTCGGCTTTCAGCAGCCTTTTCTTTGCCACCCGGAGTGTCGCCGATTTTGTCCGTCCTCCCTGGGTCACTGCTTGTGACGGAACACGGAAAAGGCTTTTCATTTGCGAATGTTATGGATTTTGCACAAAGGTGGAAGGCGGCTGAATCTTGCCGTACAGTTGCACATTTTTCCATCTTTCGCTCATTCGGTTCATAATGCCCATTTATAAATATATATATATGAACAAATATATATTCACGTTAAGAAGAACTTGCGCCGATAAGTATGAACTTACTTCGTGCATAATATATAGCGACTACATTTGACATATGATACAGGAAATGTCTTTTCACTTTATTTATAGCATGTGTAAAATTGCGGTTAGTTTTTTTACCAAGATTTAAACCAAAACGTTTCTTGAAAAAACTTGCAATTATTACTGATATTCTCATATATGATCCGCAGTATAACAACTTCATGATACAGGTGATGCGACATACATGCAGCATTAGCATGTACGGATTATTAAGTAATGGGTATAACTGTTTGATAGTATGTATAAAGAGGGAGAACGTCAGAAACAGAATATATATATACCTGAATGTCTATCTTATTTAATACCATTCGTAGGCAGAATGCCGTCTCATTTCTATTCTTTTCGATATTGCGGTGTAGCGTTTCACTTTTTCAACAAATACTACATTAGTCTTGGAACTCTGCACCTTTTACCCTTTGTTTTTGACAAAATGTCATCGATGCGCAGGCCAATTTATACTGCCCGCAACAAAACATATTTCCCATCTCGGTGCAATCGCGAAGCCCCTCGAGTGGTTTGCCTCGCGACGGCTCCGAACCTTAGTTGCCAACTGCAGCTCTCGCTTTCGGGACTTTCGCTCTCCTTTGCCGGCACGACCTGCGTCAAGATCGCAATCGTGTCCCGCTCACCCTCGGGTGCCACGCCCTGCTTGACGGATGGCGCGGGATCCGGTCTCAGACGGAACGAAGCCGAAATCGGGTTTGACGAGGGCGAATCAGGGGCGCGCGGCGCCGCCGTTCGAAGCCCGCGGAACCGACGGAAAAACGTTCGGAAAGCGATTTTTTCCACGGTTCGCAAAAGTTGCGACGGAGCTCGTCGCGGTTGCTCGGGGAGCGGAAACCTCACGCGGGAAAGGCTACCGGACGTCGCCATGCGCGATCCGGCGAATGAGTTGCATCGTAAAAAGTTCGGGAACGCACAAAAAAAAAAAAAAAAAAAAAAAAAGATGGAATGAACCCGGGCGAAATTAATTACGGACGAGCAGAAGTTGTCTTCGGATCGTTCCAGATATAAATCGAACCGGGTTTTTATCCCGCACCAATTAACCACCGCAAAATCCAGTCGCCGCTCCGCACGCCGCCTTTCGTACCGCGCTCTCCTTGCCGGGCGGCTTTGCTTTTATCGAGGGAAAGGCGCAGGGGCTACCAACTTTCCAAGCGTAAATCGGAAGCGGTGGCCCGAAACGAGCGTAATCGATCGGTCTCCGGCCGAAACCCACGAACATTCCCGGGGAGCGAGTAATCTTCCCTTATATGGAGTTTTCCTCCATTTTTTAACGATCTCCTTAATTCCCTTTTCCTTTGAAGCGCTCTCGAAAAACCGAGAGAGAGACGGTTTTAGAGAAAAATTTTATTTCCTTTTTTTTTTTTTTTTTTTTTTTTTTTTTATTTCCCCCTTTGAATATTAACGCCATAAAAATTATTAATACGCCTACATATTTTCTCCGACGAAATTACCGGCAGTGAGCTCGTTCTTTTTCATGATGGCCAAAATTGCTTTACGACAAAGCGGGGGGGGCCCGGGGGGGATGAAGGAAAGGATCATTATAACAATCTTTTCCTTACCCGTGCAATCATTCCACAGATTAGTTATAAACAATTTTTTTAAAAAGTTAAACAAAAGATAATCATCGTCTCTCCCTCCTCCCCCCCTCCTCCCCCGGCCCCTGGGCTCTTCCTTTTTTACATAAAATGTTATAGGTTTTAAATTTTAATATACATATATATATATATACACATATATGTACGCACGCACACATATACAGAAAATATGCAAGGTCGTGATGTTATTAACGGGCCATAAAGTCGGCTTTTAACCCGAAGGAAAAGCCGCCTTCGGTCGAAATGCAGGAGGTGAAGGACGGGTTTCTTTTTCCGGTTGTTCGATATTTCCCCCCCCCCCTCCCCCCCTTCCACGATACCTCGGAAAATCGAATTGCGGAAAATCGAGTCGAGTGTTATCCGGGGCCGCAAGATGGGGTGAGAGTAGCGGGGGGATTGATGCGTCCGCTCCCGCGCGGCTGCTTTAAGCAAATTATGCAGATCGAGCAAGGAAAAAAAAAGAAAGAAAAACCTTTCACAATGCTAGCCCGAAGGATATGAGAAAAAAATTAAAAAATATTAATTTAATCCTAAATGTATTTTTTTTTTCTCTTCGTTATTTTCAACCCACTCAATATCCGAAGTGCCCAATATATATATATATATATACAAATTGATAAACATAAATTATTCAGTATTTAATGGACTATAAATATGCTAACGTAATGCTTTTTGTCGGCCGTAGAAAATTGATTGGTCCATCGGGTGGCTGCAATCGTCTCGTACCACGAAAAATGGCGCGATCGGAGCGGGGGACCGGAGGGATGGGACGTCGCCGGAAGAAAGAAGCTTTCTCGGGGGGGCAGGGGGCGCGCAAATTTTCCCGGATTGACGACGCAAATCCGCATTTAAGACTTCCGGAAGCCCTCCCGGCACTCGAAGCGCCCCGAAATGCGATTCGGCAACATCGGCAAAATTGAGGGGGCTTCGCTGTTACATCCCCGGCCTTTGTACCCTTACCCCGGGAGGGCGCATGCCGGACCGCGGGGCCTTCCTTTTGCGCGCTCACCCAAAGGTTATCCGGGGTCGTTTGTCCGTCGATCTGTTATCTGGGTTAGTTTTTTTCCCTTAAATTTGGAGCTAAACTGGAATTTATCATCCAGCACGCGGACGATGCTGGATATGAAAAAAGGAAATTAAAGTAAATAAACGAGCGAAAATACCTGAAATAGTCGCGCTTACAATGTTACATTTCATACGCTTATAGCGGCAACATTTACGTTAAAATTTAAAAAATCCGCAATATATCACTGATAAATGCGGAGTTCTGAAAAGGAAAAAACTTTTTTTTCATTTAAGATGCAAATATAGAAAAATTCCGCACGCACACGCGCACCCATACACATTAAAAACAATTACGTTCATACAATGGACAAATTATATGATTGATACGTCGCAACAGTAACTTTGTTCCAGTGTCAATAGCAGTTTAAAAAACAAAATTACAAACAAAAAATGCATACGCAGCCGCATATTGTAAATGTATACGGCTTATTATTGTCAGATAAAATTAATTACAAACTAATCGATAACAATTCGACATAAAGAATAGCTTAATATTTGAAAACGAATTTAAATTTATACCTTTGTAATAAATGTTTCGCAACATCACAAAAAAATTATACATTAAAATTCGGCTAATATTTGAAATTTTAAACAAGAAACGCGTTCGACGTGAGTTTTCCACATGCATACACACATATACACATGCACACAAATATTTTTTCTAGCTCTCCAGAAAATAACGACTCTCTAGTTAATGTCGGTTTTATATTTTGAAGAACTAGTTTTACGTTTTTGATACGGCCGTTGGTGAGGTGCAGTGAAAATCTTAAGGGAGGACCTTAACAAATATTAATAGCTTATAACTTTGTGCGCACAATTTAAAATCGCTCCAATTCGATTTTATGGTATGTTTGCTTTTTTGTTATAAACATGTTAAATTTTTTAATCGTTCGTTAAATTTTTCGATATTTTAATGGTATTAGAGTTAATGGGTTTAACACGGCGATACGTGCACACAAAAAAGATCGCCACACTCTCTGCTTTTGCGGTTCGGTATGCGTGCGCATTTGAAACACAAAACACAAACGCGTTCCACGTGAAATGGAAAAAATGTCGCTTACACGATGATTGCATGGAAAAAAAAAAAGGCATTAATTTATCATTGCATGGTTTATTTACGTCGAAGAACGTGCTCAGTTGTAAAATGTTATATATTTAAGAATGGAAATGTCGATTAAATTCGTATCGAAATTGTCAGAAAACCGTGCGATGTTCGCGTTTAAATATATTATGTGTGCGTTTAACATCACACCGGGGCGATGCAGCGGATGCCCGATTCATGAAGCGAGAACATCCCCTTTCACCCCCCGAAAAATTTCGCCTCCGGAATCCCCGGCGGCTTGCGAAGCGATCCGGGATTTTCCTCCCCGAGACCTGCCACGCAATCCAAACGCGGGCGAAGGTGTCGGACTCGGCGAACGAACCGCCCCGAGCGTTGCCCGCAGGGGGGGAGGTCAGCGATGTGCCGGTGCTCTGGAAGAACCGACGCGCCGCACTTCGGCGGCGTAAAAATTTTAGACGGGGCGTCAAATTCGGAATTTACCTGCGGAAGATGACTCGAAATTGACGTCTCGGACAAAGTGACGGATAAAAAGAGCCGCTTAATTTTGTAAGACGATATGAATTCGTGGATAAAGCGAGATTTAATCTGCTTAGGAATAAGTAAATGCGGACGACAAATTTTAATCGGAGCAGGAGCGGATTTAATTCTTTTAGGTCTCGCGCTTAAGCGCGAGCGCCGAGGAGGAAACGGAAAATTTCTGAATTACGCCCCGGGCGCCGAAACTGTTGCTGGAGGAAGAGCCCCGAACGATGGTCCAAAGGTTTCCGCGGCCCGCCCGAAAAGGAGGGGGGGGGGGGGAAATACGAACTTGATCGAGAATCGATATTGCTTCGATCGATCGAATCGAATCAAAATCGGCGACGGCCGGAGACCGTCGGAAAAGCGAACCCGTTATATCCGGGACCGGGAAAAGCAGATGTTGAAGAGAGGGAAAGGATCCCGGCGGCAGCATTTGACGGGCTGGAGGTGACGTTCGTCACAAATTCTTTGGACGGCTTGATTTCCACGCCTCGGTTTCGCCCTCGGGTCGATCGCCGCGGCTTCCGACGCGCGTTTTCGTAATTTTTGGGGATTTTCTTTCTCCGCTTTTGGCGCTCCGTGCGGGCAAGCTTCCCGCCCCGCCCGCGGGCGGCGGTAGATGCGCGCTCGCATCTCGATATCCCGCGATTTCCTCCGCCGCTGAATGACGTCAACGAACGCTTCGAAATCGTTTCCTCCGGGAGCAATTCACAAAACTGACGGTGAAGGAAAATTTTTGACGTCGAAAGGGGTGGCGATAATCATTTTAATGCCGAAACGCATCCCTTATCCGGTGCCCTTCGTGACATATCCGAATATTGGTAAATCCTTTAATTTTTTTTTGTGGTACAAACGTAAATGGAGGCGGTCGAAAAGGTCGGAAACAATTTCCTCGGATTCCTTTTTCCTCTTCCTTTTTTTTCTTCTGTCTGCCGCAGACATCACGAAATGGTATTGCAGCAGGTAATTACGCCAGACAATGCAGAAGCCCTCACGCACGGCATTCGACTCGATGCAATTCCCCGATGTCGGTGGGATGCAGGAAATGGAAATCATCAAAATCCTTCCACGACATTTGGTATTATTTCGTTTTCTTCTTTCTTTTCTTTTTCTTTTTTTTTTCGTATCTCGAACGCTTTCAGAAAATGAAAAAGCGGTCCTCGAATCTTTCGGCGGCTCGGCGAACACCTTTGCCGTCACGTTCGGGGCGATCGTTCCCCCTGCTGCCTGCCACTCGGCCATCATGTGGAAATGTCAGCCCGACTTCCCGATCCCCGGCGACCCGGGTTAATCCGACCGAATTACCATTTCAAGAACGTGTGGATGCGACCCCGGGTCCGAAGGATTATAACGCGGTTGGCTTCCCTGCCCCCCCCCCCTCCTCGCGTACCTGCAGGTACAAGAGACCGACAGCGCTCGCCGTTGTCCGTCGGCGATTAAGTTTTAACGCGGACGATGAAAATCATCGGCCGTCTCATTGTTCGTCATGGGAAACATCCCGTGCCATCCGGCACATAACTTACGTGACATTCTCCCACAATGACGGGGGATTATATCATGCAGAGGATTGTAAAACGAGGTGAATCGATGAATAATCTGATAGAATCTTATTAAAAATGTCCAATATCTCATGTCTGAAGTTGGCAACCCTGGTCTCGCCCCTTCAAACGTCGGATTACCATCCAGACTGATCTGACGTTTTTTATAGTTATATGAATTTATCTGCATCCTCGGCATTTTTCATATATAATATATATATAAAACATATTAATATGTACATATTTTTTTCCTTCGACGGACGTCTCCGGTTTTCTCAGGGTTCGCGAAGATTTTTTCGCGAAATTCGATCCGCCGCGGGTTTTTTCCTCGTCGCGGACCGATCGGCGCCTCCGCAAACGCCGCGAAAATAAAAACTTCCGAATAATATTCCGCGGGACGTTTCCGACGGTGCATAAAAAAACTCTCGGGAAGAAATGGAGGTGATGTGAAAAATCCGAGGCTGGTTCGCTTTGGAAAAGAAAAGGAGGAGGAAAAAAAAAAAAAAAAAAAAGCAAGCGTCCTGCCTTGCTTAGAGCGAAATGAGTAGTACCAACTTTACGAAATTCGATTCCGCACTCGCGTTATTTCCTACGTTTCTGCAACGGAAATTTTTCCGCAAAATTTTCTTTTTTTTTTTTTCGCGATTCCGACGTGCCGCGAAGCTCGGACACCTCTTCGAATCAACCGGCACGTTTGAAACGTCTTCCAATTATGCAAATCGCTCCGCTTTCGACGATCAGGTCGATTCATAACGGAAAAATTCTGACGTCCGGCTGTCCGTTTGGCGCGGAGATAACAATCCCGCCTCGGTTACAGCGCAACACCGGCGTCCGCGGGGCTCAGCTTGGGGATTTGCATTCCCCGGCGCGATATCGGCTTTCGGTGCGCGCGGAACCGCACAAACGACTTGGCCGGAAATCACAAACGTTTTCCGCGTTATCCGCGTTAACGCGGAGAGATGCTCTCGAACGTGGCCCGAGATGTTCCGACCCGATAAAAAAAAAAAAAAAAAAAAAAAAAAAGTCAGTAATCCATCAAGATTCGCGAGTGGCGGCCACGATCTTGAGCGGATTGCGACTGGCTCGGTGACGGTTGAGCAGCCCAATTTCGAGCTACCGCCGACAGGAAATTGTTTCGCTTATTTTTTGAAAACCTAAACAAACGGGTTCCCCGGAACTTCAGGTTCGCTGAGTAAAGGGTTGCAGTGGCGCCCGCGAAACGCACCGCACGGAACGATCGCCCCCGGATTCGGGGCGACGTGCGGCCGCTGGAAAAACCCCGACGGAAAACAATTCCTGAAAAACTTAGACGCCATCCGAAGGAAACCGAAAAGTCAGAAATTGCCGCACGCAAAACAACCAGCGGAAACTTAGGAGATATCAAAAATGGTTTCTGCCCATAAAAAAGTTGCAGAAGAAGCAGAACGCGGAAAGCTTTTGCGCACTTAGAAAAGACATCCACGAGCGACGATTACTGCGTCATTTTCATTTAATACATGGGTAAAATTTAAAATTTATTTTTTATTTTTATAGGTTACCGTAAGAATCGCGCTTTAACGTTATATTTATAAGATCAACGTATATAAAGTAATAAAATTTTAGATGTACAAAAGGGTTTCCGGCTGAGTTGCGAAGAGCCGTTTTGGAGCGTCTCATTTAAAAAAAAATAAAATTAATTTTTTGGAGTTAAGTTTCTGCGTCAAGTTAAAAGCGGAGACTTCCGCTTCGCCGGGACGAAATCTGAACCGAAAATCCCGACAATTCGGATCGATCGAGGATCCCGCTCAACCGAACGGAATCGAATGCGCACCCTCGGGGGTGCCGAAACGGTACCCGAACGCGCGAGCGTTCTTCTGGAGGGCGGAAGCATTCGCGGCGGAAAATGCGGATCGGAGCGGCGCAGGCACGCAACAAGAAGAGAGGAAGGTAAATCACCGGGGAGGAAACTCGACGAGCGGCGAAGCGACGGAAGGCGACGCTCAGAACGAGACCGCGGCAACAACGCTCGAAGAGGCGTCGGAAAGGCTTTCGACGGTCCGCGACGGACGCGGAGCGTTCGAACAGGGAAATTGAGGTGTCGGCCGCGACAACTGCACGCACGGCGCGTACGCGCCCGCACGCATACGCACTGCGCGCACATGTGCGCTCTCGCGTCGCGGACCGCTTCCTCCGGCCGCGGGCACTCGCCGATCGGTCTCCCGCGATCGGCAACCCGGTTGCGAACCCCGGGAAGGCGAGGAGGCGACGGAAATCGCGTTGCATTCGCCTCGAAATAGCTGCCGGATGGAACCGCTTTCTTGCCTACTGACACGTGTCGCGAAACATCGCGGCCTCATTAAAAACTAACGTCGGTGTTGCTTGTAAATGATTTCGCTTGGCGACTGTCACGACGGAAGCGGTTTCCTTTTTTGCTTTTGCAAGCGGAAACAGATTTTAAAATTCTTCGGGGAAAAAGTACATCGGTAAAAATGAGCGTGCGCATTTTTCTGCCCTCGCTGTACCTGTATCCGCTCCGTAAATTTCGCGAAGGCCTGTGAAATAGTTTAGTCTCGATTGTGAAAAATAGAAACAAGTTTACGTAATATATTTATGTATTTCTTTTTCTTTCAGTTTATTTAGGCGCAGGCCTAGATTTCTTTTAGTTTAAATCGAGGTGCTGCATGTGACAAGTACCGAGGTAACTATTTTGCACGACTCATTAGCATATAATTTCACCAAGTCTGACCATATGTATATATACACGTATATATATTTGTGAATCGCGTTTACTGTAACATGCAATAAAAATTCTTTTATACGTATTTAAATAAATGAAAATCCCTCTCAACATTCTTGCCGTACGTACGTATCGGCAAAAAGATTTTCGTTCGCTACTGCTTTCGTTGAGTTACGTATAAATATTCATCAAGAAAACGTGCGGTTGATCAAAACCCAGCAAATACAATGAATCTGTGTACATCTAAAACGCATATATGCAATATATCTAACTTTGAATCGAACCCTGAATATATGAATTATCATTTTCAAACATAAAAGTGATAATAAATTTTAAAGAATGTATGGTAATAAAAATATTTTCCCGATTGTCAAAAATTTAAAGATTCAAGGACCTAATGTATGTATATGTATATGTGTGTGTGTGTGTGTGTGTGTGTGCATGTGTGTGAATTAGTTTCATAATCTTTCATACAAATCTTGTTCATAATAAATACTCAATTCAGAATTACTTATAAATGCAGGCTTGTTACTTAACACATTATCAAATTAATCATTATACAACTCTATGAAAATTTCTAGTTGCATAAAAATTGTGTAACGAGTTAAATGTACTAGTGCCAACGCGTGCAGTGCGAATATTGCACCAGATACATCAATACAATTCGATGACTCCGTCCTACGTACTTGCATTTGAGAAAATAACTTGGTGAATGTTGAAAAGCTTATACATTTTGAATGTCTAACTCTCTTACATGTTAAACAGATGGATTTTGTTAGTTTATTATGAATTTTGATACGCGTTATTTGAAAGATAATATTTGTTATATTTATTATTTATATGTCGCGGGGACGTATGACAGATGTAGATTATAATTTGTAATATATATATATATATGTACGTGCGCGGAATCAAAGTTAACGTCAAATTATAACTTACGTTAGTGTAACATAATTTAACGTCATCATTGTTATTATTATCCTGCTTAGGGAACCGTCGCTTATAATGGCCGTAGTGAACTTTAGCCTTTGGTCAATGTTACCGTTTAACCGGAAGAAGGAAGACGTCATCTCTAACCTAACAACACCCGGGTATCCCCGACAAATGCGGGCAGTTTTTCACTCGTCCGGGGGGGCGCAGCCATCCGCGTTCGTTCGGCGGGGCTTCAGTTGCCGTCGCGGACGTGGCTTCAGACTCGGTCCCTGGTCCGTCATTTCGAAAATCGCCGGTGCCCGCAGGTTTGGCGATCGACTCGGCCTTCGCGGAGGAGATTTCGTGAGAAATCCCATCGGGCGTGCATTTGCCCTCTCCGCGCGCGCCATCAAGCGAGGTGGCTTATAACCGGGGGAACGTTTAATCCCGAAGCAGATTTAATTTCAGATGTCAACTTTATGTTTTAATTAAGTGGAAAATTGATTATCTGTCCCCTAAGTCACCGTTCAACGTCATGTTATAAACCAATATTGTAGATGTTATGTGGGCGATTTGACAAGCGACATGGAAAGATGGACGAGAACGGGGCATGAAGAAGGGAAAAGAAAAAAAAAATTTGATCTTCGATAACGCGTACCTGGACCCCCGAGTAATGGAGCATCCCGCACTGCTGAGCGCGTACACGAAAAAATGAGGTTTTGCAGTTTAATTCCCGTTGCCGTTTTCGTGCCTGCGGTTTCGGGACGACGGCGACGCCGAAACTCGCCAAAGCCAAAGGAAACGGAATTACGGGTTCGGGTCGCATGCGGAGTGAGGCTCGCCACGGTTTGCCGGGGGAACTTCCGCCTCGGTGAGGGAGGCCGCCACGGCCATTTCGGTGACCGACATGCACATCGCAAACCCGAAACGAAGGAATCGCTCCTCGATCTGTGCCCGCTCCCCGGGAGAGCAACCACGTTTTCCGTGCCTCGCGCGTGATGATGCCGCGAAGCTCGCAGCTTCCGGTTGCTCCAGGGCAGCCAGCTCGTCTTCCCGAGGCCGAGACCGGCAGTTTCGGATCGCCTCTCTCGGCGTTACTGGACCCGCTCGCCCTGCTCCGCAGCACGGGCCGACTTCCTCTATCCCGCGGATCGCGTGTCCGACGCCCTTTCCAAGGTAACACCTATCAAAACGTCATTTTCGAGACGGTAATTCAATATCTGCGTGCGCCCGACCCCGAGACATCCGCCTTGCTCGCTCGGGAAAGGAAAAATTGTCCGCCAATTACGATCTCCCATTTTCGATTATTTAATATTAACGACATTTCATTTGGACGATCTCGGAAAATATGCGGCCGGCTCCGAATGCGAAGTCATTCGTTAGCTGGCCAAAGCGACTGCGATTTGCTGATATATTCAGCTGTTACGTTGGTAGTGCGACCGCGGAGACGAATCAAGAAGCTTCCAGATGCCCGCATACGTGAACTGAAGAGGACCCAGTATTCAGATGGATAAGAAGCAATCCGTTAAAATTTCCATAACAATCAAGACGTGTCCGTGCACGGATACGCGCATATATATATATATATACAATACGGCATGATGGATAATCGATATCGTTTATTCTCCTGTTTAAAAATCCATCCTTCGAGAATTTCGTCCGCGGTACGAATGCAACATCAAAGGCGCTCGTATGGGAAACTCAGCACGCAACTCTCCCTTCGGCCAGCGTCCCCGGCGCAGGACGGCAAAAAAACAAAAAAAAAAACACCGGCGGATAACTTAATTGTGGAGATAACGAGTGACGGGGGTCGTCGTCAGCGTCGCCTTCTCCTTTGACGCAGAGCAAGACAGGGCAACACTAAAAGGATTAATTAAAGACCCGGTTTGCTCGCTGGCAACGTGAACGGGCAGCAGGCCGGGGGGCAGGTGAGTCTTTTGCTCCGTCCCACGAGACAGGTGAATTACTTCTTCGGCCCTCTTATCGTCCATCAGCCTTCGATTCTTAAGGCACCGGCGTTGCCAACGGAAAAACCCGTCTTCTTCGGGGCCCCCCCCCTCCCCCGGGTACCGTGGCACCGGCGGGATGCCCCACCAGAAACTTTTTCTTTTTCTTCACGCCAAGTCGGTTCCAATCCAGTTTTCACTCGTTCTCTCCTTTTAATAACAGAGTTATCCATTATGAAGCTCGTTAGCCATATTGACAATGTGACATATGAAGTATTAGGTGCAACTCCTTTTTTTTCTTATCCCTTTTTTTACGTGCACCGTGAGAGCGGATTCCACCGCAATCCACCTCAAATTAACCATTCAGCCCGCATAAAAGCGTCGCTTTATCCGCCAACCTTTGGGGATTAGAGAGAGAGAGAAAAATTCCATTATGCCCGCAGTTTCCGACCGTGCCATTTTTATGCTCCTTAACTTATTACTCGATAAATAATTTTTCCCAAGGTGAAAAAAAAACTGACGGCGGACATAAAAATACGCGAAAAAATTTAACTACCGCGTTGCATTAAAAATTAATGGATAATTTCCAGCCCCGATATCGGCTGGAAAAATAAAAAAAAAAAAAAAAAAAAAAAATAAAAATAAAAATTGGCTGACAGCTTTTTGAAACCCGACTCCTGGTCCAAGCGGCCCGGCGGACGCTGCTGGGAAATCGGTGAAACGCGCATTTTGCGCGCGGAATAAGGGAAAGGAACTCCGACCCGGGAAAACTCAAATGCCGTCAAATTGAAAAATTTTCGCATTAATCATCCTCTTTGCCGTCCGGACACATTTGCGCAATTTTTCAGCGCCTGGTTGTACATTTGTCTGTCTTTTTTTTTTTTTTGTTCCTCCGCATCAGATAAACCGTCAGCGTGTGGATAACCCGAAGCCGGCCTCAGACCCGACCCTCTCAGGCGATGCCCTTTTCCCGGGGTTTGCGCGATCCGAACCCGGCGGGGGGAGGGTGACGGCGTCGGTGGTTTTTTTTTTTTTTTTTTTTTTTTGTCGCGGGACACCCCGACCGCACGGGAAGGACCCGGGCTCCGCGCGATGGGAAAAAGGCACAAGAAAAGAAGAGAAAATCTATATCACGAAAAATATCAAAGAATAATAAAAGGTAATTCATCGAATTCCGGGCCAATAAAGCCATAAAAAGATAAATGTTGATAACTAGAAAAGTGAGGTGTAAAATAACATGGTGGTTTTACGGCATCCGGGGGCTTTCCGCTCAGGATCGAATCTTGCCTCGCGCCACCACGCCGCAGGGGGTGCGCGAAAAAGCCACCCGGAAAAGCGGCGACCCGTCTTCGGGAGGAAGCGTCTCGAAACGGCCGAAAGATCGCTTGAACCTTCCGCCGCCGCTTTCCGGATCCGGAAACCGTGAGGCGGAAAAAAATAAAAAATAAAAATAAAGGTTTACCTCTGCTTCACCGCCTTCCGAAAATCCGAGGGAAGTGATATTATCCGGCATTGCGACTAATTCTGGCACTGAAACCTTCATTGGGCATAAAAACTCGCTCTTTGTCGGGTTGCTGTAAATATATATATATATATATAAACATATAAAATAAAGTTGTTTTTTAATTGATATTATTAAAGCGGTGTGAACGATTGCGGACAATTTGAAAAAGAAAAAAAAATTTTTTCTTTTTTTTGTAATATATATATATTACAAAAAAAGAAAGGTTGGACGGATTATGGGAGACGCGTTTTCGTTTCGGATAAAAATGTTATATAATGCTCAAGTTAATTGATCGGATGTAACTCCTCGTCTTTCGAATCAGTGCATTTTCCGCATGCAGCGCACAATGGGTCTGGAAACCGGAGTGGAGAGGAACGCGTAAGAAATAACCCATAAACCATGAGGTTTGATCAATGTCGGTTTCGATCAGATAAAAGCGGATCCCAAATTACATTTCCCATAACATCGGACGTGTAACTTGACGTCGAGTCGCAATGTTGGCCCAATGGGGAAGCCTCGGCTATTGACACTGCCGTTTTGGTGCACCTCGGGCTCCGCGGTCCGGAGCTGTGCACGGTGGCCCACCAATCAATTCCACATCAGTTACGTTAAAATCGTTTTACTTATCAAACCTTGCCCCCTTTTGATTGTTATTATTTTTCAATCTTCTTTGTGTTTCACGCGTTCGTCCTGCCTTTCGCTGCCTCCTCCGTCGCGGGGCTCTCGCCCCGTTCTTCGGCCTTTTCACCGTCTCCGCTTTGTCTGACCCCGTCCCGGGACCGGCTCAACCGCCCGTTCCCAAATCCGAAGCGACTTGCCAACGAGAAAAAACTCATCCGCGGCCGGAGGTATTTGGCTCGGGAAAAAGAGGAGAAGAGACGAGGGGAAAAAAGGAAAGAAAAAAGCGAAAATTTCACCTTCGATCGCCATCTACGGTCCCGAATCGGGTTCCGGTACGTTCAGAGGGTTGCAACCCTTCCCGTCTCGCTTTGCTTTTTTCCCTTTTTTTTTTTTTTTTTTTTTATCGTTCGCCAACGCGGAAAGAACGATGACGGAACACCGAATAAGTGGCGCGTACTCCGAAATGAACAGTTTGCTTTTCATAAAAGAAAAGGCTGGGGTTAAAATCGTTGCCGGAACCTGGAATCGGGGGTTAGACCGGGGTTGATCGGATCGGAGGGATGAAAACCGCCGTCAGACCAACCGCCGCGTGAAAGCGTCAATGCGACGCGTGAAGTCCAGCGAGGATCGGGGACCGGAATTCATTTAAATATACGAAAAAATGTATTAATACTTAGCCATAATTTCTTTTGGCGGGAGAAATTTTTGCCTAATGTGTTCGGAGCTCCGTTCGCTGCATTTTTCGGCCGCGATTTCGCTCACTCCCAGATTCTGCGAGGCTCTCGGCTAAAATGGCGGCGAACAAACTGTGCGAAGAGAGAAAACTCCCCAAAAATTTCGACGTGACGATCCGAAAAGAATTTCCCACGTTGAACGCTAACTCCGCCGCAAAATTTTCCCTCGGCCTTTTTCCGAGGAGATTTTTTTTTTTTTTCTGTTTCCCAGTTTACTTCCTCCGAAATGATTTTTTTCCCCCCCAAAATCTATAATGATGGAGGTATTAAAAAAAAAAAAAAAAAAAAGTTAATTTTTCATGTTTTGGCAGCGCTTCGGGCGCGCTAATTCAATATGGAGAATTTTATAATGACCTTGAACGTTGGCTCGATCGTTTATTTGCTGAACCGCAGGCGAATTTCGAAAGCTTTTGCTTCGAAACGCGTCCTTTTTTTTTTTCTCTCTCTTTTTCTTTTCAGCATCCAAACTTGGGTCGGAAACGAAAAGAGGGAAAAAAAATGGCGGTAAGGTGAACGGCGGCGGTTGAAGCCGGGCGAAGAGGGAATGGAAAGATAAAAATAAAAAAATTTGTCAGGGCCATTTTGTAAGAGGTCCCAAAAATCAATCGGAATCGAATGGATACTAAACGTGAGAGTAATTACCGAAATAAAAATGTTGTTCATCTTGGGTGGCTCTCTCGATTTCTCTCAAATTAATGAGCATTGCGTTATAATTGAATGAAAATGTGCAGCGGCCGATTGGATTTGTAATCGATGCGAAAATTCGTATCTCGGACGCCATTTCCCGTAAAGGAAAACCGGATTTTCCGTTCGTGCCCCTCGTCCAGGGGCCAGAAAACCCATTTTCTCATGCCAAGCTCGTTTAATCTAAATTGCGGGGAGTATCGTTCCTCGAACCCCTTCTTCGATCACTGCAATTAAATATTTTAAAATTATTGATTCAAACCGCTCCAAATATGGCGCGAATATTATGAGTGCTCAATGAATGGGCAAAAATAAAGTTTTTTTTTTTCTTTTTTACTCCGAACACCGCATTAAAATGCCACAACGCACCGGGATTTTCTTCCCGAAGTCATTTTAGCTTCTTCTTTCCCTCGCCTTTATTTATTCATTTTTCTAACGCATCCTGGTGTATTTTGTTGATGCTAAAAAGTGCAAGGCAATGGGACGTTGAACATAGCGCGATTAATTGCTTTGTTGCTGTCGTCCAGAGCCTTCGCACTCGATTCAGACCTGCCAACAGAAAATAAGTTTTATTTTATTTTTAAGTTACAAAGCTACGTTTAAAAAAAAACTGAATTTATTTTTCATTCTACAAATAACGCATGTTGCTCGCTGAACTTCGCACATGTAACGGACTTTATTCGGTGCAGTAAGTAGGCAGATTTTCCCTCCGTTCTCATCCTGTTTTAAAAGAGTGAATTGAATCGAAACATAATTTACCACTTGCCACTTTTTAAAGTGTTACTCGATTTTGAAACAAAAAAAAATTGCAAATCTTTAAAACAAGCGACATTACATTTTTATTTTATTTTCAGAAAAGGTAGATTAACGCATTACCTGCTCGAAATAAGTTCATTTATTCATCGTTATTTATTTTTTTCATTTATGCATGTTTTTTTTGAAACATTCTCCCTGGTGCAAAACCCCATAAATATCTTTTTTTTTGAATCATCCGACAAAAGATTTACTTTTTCGCGTTGAATTAAATATTTGCCACCCGTTGCATCGAAAGCTGAAACAGGTAAAAAAAAAAAAAGATTCAATTTGGAATGTAATTTCATCAAAATTTTAGCGTTTCCTTGGTGCGATAATTGACGCTCATTTTCGGAGAGGAGGCTCACGCTGGGCAAAAAATTTCAAACAACGGGTTCTTGTAAAATAAAAAACGAAAACGAAAAGGCTACATTCGAAAGTATATAATGATCGTTCAATTTAGGTGGAAATGATTTTTATCTAAATCAGAAAAGAAAAATATGGTTGAACAATATCTTAAGCGCACTCTATTGATTGGTATAAGGACTAAAAACGTAATTTGCGCTCGCTCATTTTTGCTGTTGCTATTAGCAATGCCGAAACGAGGAGGCCATTTTAATTAATCATGGCTGCGCCTGTTTATATTTCTTAATTTTAACGTTATTATTTATTTTTTTATTTTGTACATATTTTCGATTTCTAAAACAAACATTCTATGATTACAATGAAAAAGCAGGTAATTTTTCAATTTTTGCGGTTCGATTACATTGTAGATTTGTTTTTAATAAAATATTGATTCGTAAATATGTCTTAGATTAGTGTAATTAATTTTAAAAATATTTAAAAATTAATACTATCACCACTGATAATGAGACAAATTTGAAAAAAAAAATTGTGCTCTCTCGTTTAAATTGTGCCACAATTTTTCTCAAATTTTTTATTTTCGCAAACAAAAGCGAAGTTTAAAAAAAGGCGCCAAAATTACGTTCATTATATAAATTGCCAATTTAATAACAAATGTAACATTTACATTTTCCTTCAGAGTGCCACAAGCTCCGAATCCACATCAACAAGCAGTTCAAATTCTTCAACTTCCACTTCAAGCTCATCTGGAAGTGATTCAAGCTCTTCAGATTCAGAAGGATCTACTTCATCACGAAATAGTGTTATCAAATCAGGATGTGAAAATGATAAATCTGCTTCTAAAAGAGTGAAGCCAATAGCAAATAATTTGAAACAAAAGAAACCAGAAGAAAAAAAACAACAGTTAATTAAGCAGTCAGCTGCAAAAAAAGGTGTATCCATTTACTCGTCAGAATCGGATGACTGCAATGCTAAAGCTAGTCCTGTTAAAAGAAGATTATCAGCCACAAAGCCCAAATCAACTGCCACTGTATCATTAAATCAAAAAATTTCAAAACAGAATGTTAAACCTATCAAAAATTCCAAAAATGATATGCAAAATAAAAGCATACAGGATAAAACTAGTAAGAAGCCAAAGGTAAAAGTTGTCTTTTGTTTTTCTTTTTCATTGCTCAATGGTATTAATAGATCAAATTTCACAAAGAATAATCAGACAGAAAAGAAAAAATTCTTCTTAACTATTCTTCTGCCTCTACAATCTTCATGTTTCGGGTGCATTTATATTGTCATTGGATTCAATATATTTCCACAAAATTTTTATTATGAGATCTTTGATTGCAATTTTTTTGTGGAAAATAGTAATGCATATCTCACAAGAAACATCAGATATTATAATATAGGTTCTATAAAATTAATCAAGAATAAAGTGCTTTTTCTTAATTTTGCTTGATGGGCTTTATTTTTGTGGAATTACAATTTAGAAGGGAAATATAATCTTATAAACATAACTTTTTCATATAACTTAGAATGAGTTGAGCTGCTTCCAATTTCTTTTATATCTTCAAAATATTTGAGATTCAAAAATTTTATAAGGCTAACTTTTAATACAAAAATGAATTAAGTGAAATTTATGATCCCATTAATATATATTTCGATTTATGCAATCACGTTTGCTATATATTTCATCCTAGGCAAGGAGCATTTTTAGTCCTGATAATTCAAGTGATAGCGAAGGAGAAAAAGATGTAAAAATATTGAGGAGCACAAGAAACAATAAAATAAAGGATAATAATTTGAAAAAAGATTTAAGAAGGACAACTCGAAGTTCAGTGAGCAATTCAACATCAGAAACCACAGGTGAGAATCATTGAATGAAAAAATTAAATGTTTATGTTCTTTGAATTATATATGTTTTTATACTGCTTATTTTTTAAATATTTATATATTTAAAATGAATATTCGATATGTACCGAACATAAAATCCAGTTAGTTTCGGCCTTTGTTGTTGCACGATTAAGCAAATGCGTAATATTATGTTGGGACGCAAATGTGTTTGATCTGTGATTAATAGCACTAGATGTTTTTTTTATTAACCCGTCCTTTTTTTTAATGATTTTAGATAGTACTTCAGAGTCTGAAAGTTCCGATAATTCCTCTTCAGCCAATAACAAACCGAAACCAAGATCAGCATTAAACAAACATGATTCTGAAAAAACAGAATCGGAAAATTCTAGAAACCAGGCCAAATCGAAAACATCAGAAAGTTCAGAGGTTGAATGCAATAGACGAGGCATAGTTACGAGGAAATTGACCAGATCTTCAAGCGCTCGTCGTTCGAAGCATTTAACAGGAAAAATTGGAACTGATTCCGAGTCTGAGACAGGTATATTTAAAAATTATGTATTGGAAAAACTAAATGGCCTTTAAAGCAAGAAGGAATCACTATAAATGAACAATTTTATTAAATGCATATAATTTTTTACGGTAATAATAATTAGGGGAAACTTCACCCTCATTTGCAAGCCAAATAATGTTAGAGATAAATAAAATTTGTACATTTCTATTTTTTAAATTATTCCATTATCAAATAAAGCTTTACATGTTCGATATTAAACTTTTTTACATGTATAACATTTACAGCATTAATACACATTAAGATAGTAGAGGGAAAAATCCAAAAAATAAAATAATGGAGAATGAAATGATATATTTCGAAAGTATTAATGTCATATGATTATTAAAAAATTTCTTTTTCAATCTTAAGGGCAAATTTTTAAAGTTTGAAGCAAGAAAGGCTTTAAATAATTTTAGAAAAATGTGTGATGTCTGAACTTTCAAAAACCAAACAGAAAATCATTTAATATATCCTATAATATGGAAAGTGATTTAAAACAAGGTAAAAGATTTACTTGATACAAGGTATCAACGTATCCTGCTAAATCGCATAAGAAATTAATGATTAGTTTGAATTTACATCTCGGACTGTCATTAATAAAAGTATTCTATATCTGAATATGCTTTGAAATATAATCGCCGGAAAAGCTAAAAGCCAGAAGTCCAATTTGCTAATAACTGTGATTGGGCGAAAAGCAGGTATGAATTTCTGGAAAGTATACATGAAAATTTTTATTATTTGGATCAAAGAAAAAAGAAAGTTTCGAAAAAAAAATGTAGGATTTTCATAAACCAGAATTAATATAAAAAAATCAAATTTTCAAAATGTGTTATTATTTCGGATTATTTTCTTGGTCGGGATTCACTTCACTGAAATAAATGTATTAAAAGTAAATAAAACATATGTAACATTATGCCATAAATTATTTTTTATATGATTTTAAGTATTCACATGAAATTTCATGTATTTCACGATAATGAAATTTATAAGTGTTTTTTGTAAAAAAAAATAATAGTGTTGCCTTTTCAAGACTTGATAATCAATAAACTTTTTAACTGAATAATGTTTCAGACAAAGATGAATAACTTTTCCGAGCAAGAAATTGAACAAGAATTCGTGTTTAAGCTCGAAAAATGAGTTGAAAGCTTTAAGATAATATGTATGAATTATTAAAATTATATTTACGGTTATTTAACTTTACAGTATAAAGAGTTGTTTAATAATTTTAAAATGAGAAAGATAATTAGAAGTTTCCATTAAAGTGATTTTTATTTTTATATGGGAAATTAATTTGTTGTAGTAGTTAATCGACGTAACTGAGCATTATTGGTAATAATGAAGCATCGAATCCAATTCTTTGATTAAAAACAAAAATTAACCATATTTTGGATGAAAAATTTTTCATTATGGACATGTGTATTATCTAAAAATTTTCCGAAATACATAATCATAAAAAGAACAAACTATAATGTGATATATACATATCAATTTGGCTCCCATATTCATTATAAATAAATAGAATTCTTCAGAGATAAATTTTTAAAATCAAAAAAATTAAATTTTGAGAATAAAACGAGCTGATTTAATTAAAAAGTTGAAGATTGAAGACCAATCATCCTCTATGTGGAAATAACATAAAGAAATTGAATTTCAGAATATCGAAAGAATGGTTTTCAAGGTTCAGTATAAATTTAATTTTTAAATATGAAGTAAATGTTAAAGGAGAAATTGATTGAATAGTTAATATAAACGAGAAAATGACATGTCATTCCTAACTGAAATCACAAACCACAATTTAGAAAATAAATTTGTGTCCAAATTCACGTTACTTGAACTGTAGACACTTACCTAATTAACTAACTTTTAGAAAGTTTTTTTCTGCAAATTTTATTCCCGGAGCTTCTTGATGTTAATTTAAAAATTATTACCTTTCATTTTGGTTCTTTCAGACACAAAAACATCAAAAAATGCAAAGAAGGTTGGACCAAAGGGACCAATTATAAGGAATAAAAACTCAAAGGGATTGCTTTCAAAAACCTTAACTACTCAGTGTGATTTACTGGAAGAGAGAAAATGTCCGTTAGAAAACTGCGACAGCGTCGGCCATTACAGTGGCATATATGAAAAGCATTTTACCTTAGAAGCCTGTCCAATGTATCATAATTTAACCGCGGAAGACTGTAAACGAATGCACGAGGAAAGAAAAACTAAAGATGAAGAAAGAAAAAGAGCAATTTTGGTAGCTTTATTGTTTTAAAATAGTAATATAATTCACATTTTTGCGTTTTAAATTTGACAAAGGAAAAAATATAAATTTGTTTTTTGTAGGCGCTGAGTCGCAGATCGCCAAAAAGTCATTCTCATCATCTCGGAAGCGAGCAGCGTGGGTATCAGTTAATGGTGAAAGACATTCGATCAAAGTTTCAAGAAAAGGGCGAATTGAACGATATCAAAAGCGACGAAAAGGAAAGGGAACCGAAACTGTCCGGCATAGCGTCGGAATACGATTTAAAGTTGTTTAGGGAAGCCCAAGCCGCCGCTAGTGAAAAATTAGTAAGTTATGCAAACAATCGTCAGGTTTCTTTTATTTTCAACATTTTAAATAAAAAGAGAGAGACTATTCTGGTAATATGAATAATGAAATTATGAATTCCGATCAAAAAAACCTTTACAGGAAGATGAATTAAAAGCACTGCCTAATATAAAGCAAACGAAATACATAGAAATGGGTAGATTCGAAATGGAAGTTTGGTACCAAAGTCCTTATCCGGAAGATTACGCTAGATTACCGAAATTGTATTTATGTGAATATTGCCTGCGATACATGAAGAGCAGAACGATATTAAAGCGGCACATCGATAAATGCGTATGGAGACATCCTCCAGGTGAAGAAGTTTATAGGTAATTTGGATTTTATGAGTTATCTTAAATAAAATCCAATATTATTCTGCTTTCCTTCTTCAACAATGCAGATAGACAATTTCCTCTTTATGTCATAAAACTTAAATAAAAGTTGATTTGCTTTACAAAAATCAAATAACATAGAAGCACCATTTCGCTTTGACTTATTCTCTTTTTTTTCAAAAAGAATTTTTTCTTAATAACATACCTTTATTTTTCCAAACTAATTTGGTTTTTTTTATTACAGGAAAGATAGATTGAGCGTATGGGAAGTTGATGGGAAAAGATACAAACAGTATTGTCAAAATCTGTGTCTTTTAGCGAAATTTTTCTTGGACCACAAAACTTTATATTACGACGTGGAACCTTTTTTATTCTACGTCATGACAATCGGAGACTCTGAAGGCTGTCACACAGTGGGTTACTTCAGCAAAGTAAGATACATATAATTTTCTTTTTTCCATTTCTTCCCCCTCCTCCCCTTCCCCGATGAAAAAGAAACTTCTGAAAACTGCTTTAACGAACTTTTTCAAATACGCCGAATGGAAAATGAGGAAAATTTTAGAAAGAGGTAGAAACTGCAAAGGGAAATATCGATGGCGAACGGGGTTATCTTTAAAGAAGCCATTTTACCCTGTACGAAATGATCCAAATTGTGTAAAACGGAGGATGGAAATTTCGTACGCAGTTGAAAATTTTAGAGCATCAGGAAAAGTTAGCCAGTCGAATGAGCAAAACATATTAAGTAAATTGTAAAGAGGGTTTAAGGTGAACCAGACTAGGAAACGGGGAATGCAGGAATCGATCACGAAAATTCATCTTCACAGCAATTCTATCCATTTAAAACTCGATATCGGACTATGTCATAAGAAATATGAAAAAAGAAATTTTCTTCCAAAAAAGTTAATTATTCGTTTGACTGAAGGAGAAAGAGGAAATCTGCAGATAGATTGTAAGTAGAATCTATAAGATTCATCGTATAGGTTTTTTTTTTTGATTTTGTGAAACAAGAAATTTATCTAGGATTAAAATTAAAAGTCGTTTTGATATCGAATTTTTCCTCAAATGCGTTAAAATCTAAATTAAGTTACAGTTTTAAGAGATTTAAAATAATTTTTTTTTAGAGAATAAATGAAAGCATTTGGAACGAATGCGATCGATGTCGTCGGAGTTAGATAAATTTATGGTATAGTCAAAAAGGATTTGCCGATTTACCGCATTAAACGGCGACCAAGTTCCTTTTGTTTCAACTCGTTTTTTCTCCAGGTTCATAACTTGCCGCAAGCGAAAAAATTATTAGTATTCCCAGGGTTTGGGATACTAGACTTTAATTTCCATTTTCGTCGTTAAATTGCGGCCCATGGGCATTACACATGCCACATTCCGAAAATTTTTTCTTTTACGATTTCGTTCGCTCTTTAAATTGTCGAGACTCTTTCGCGGTTCAGCGGTTTTTCGCCGTGCGGCGTTCAGGGAGGCGAAGGCAAATCGCAGACTGGTTCCTTCCCGACGAAATGCAGATCCAAACTGGAAAAACGCAGCGAAGCCTGCCACTTGAGAAGACACGAAGAAAGGAATGCGTTTTGGGAACAAAGAAAGGAATGTTTGAGTGACTCATATTAATGCTGCAATAATCCCCGGACAATGGCGTCTGCATTTCGGGTTGAAAAGAATAAGTTTTCTACCTGTACTGCCACAGAGCAGCATAAACCAAATAAATATAATCACACCCACGTTCTCCACTCGTGTTCGTGATAAATTTGTTGTTAGACATTTAACAAATGGTGGAATATGTAAAAAAGATTAATGGCCGCCTAAATTTTTAGGGCAACCTGAAAAAACAGTTTCACATTCTCATGTAACAGACGTTGTTCGGGAAAAAATTGTTTTTCTCTTTTTTTTTTCCGCGCATACGGTCGCGATCAAAAAAGGCGATGGAAATACAATACGCACATGACAAAATTTAAAAACATTTTTTTTTCCCCTTCTTAATTGAGGGCCATTGTGCGAGAAGCAGATAATGCCAGTTTTGTAAAGAAGATTTTTCGAATCGCAGACCATAATCAGATCCCCTACAGCCATATGACGATCACGTTACAACCAGGTTGACGGGGACAGACCGAGAAGGAGATGGGACAGAAAAACGAAATATACGAACGTACATTTCAAGGCGCAAATCTCAAATTTTTAATCGGAAAAGTGCGCGACAATTGTAAATTCGCATTCTAAGGCAGTTGCTTTTTTCTCCCTTACAATTAGGTTTTAGTGGATGCGTTTAAGCTTATCCACAGGGAAAGGATTTTTTTCGATGGGAAACATCACGATCGGTGGTGGAATTTTTAGCAGAAGGAAAAGCACTTTCGATTTTCCGACGTTACGTACGGAATTTAAAAAAATTTAAATTTTTTTTTTCCTTTTTAATGAATGACATCGAATGAAAATCGGGTCATAAACCAATTGTCCACATATATCGCAAAGGTCGCAAAGATGTCAAGTTATGCAGCATGGACGTGTTAGCGAGAGTAACAAGAAATGCCGATGCCTTTCTTGTTGCGATGGAAAATTCCAGGTTTATGTCGTAACTCTTAATTAATCCGAAGCGAAGATGTCATATAACAACTGGATTGCCACCATTTAACGTGATTGTTGTTGACTGTTCGAGTGTTGTTGAACCCGGTCGGGTAACTGCATAATTTATAAACCACAAGGCGATTTTATTTTTACTCGGGCCAAATTTTACTCTTTCGTTATTTACGAGCCTTTGTAGTTTTAATTTTTGACGGTTTGTCCCACGACAATGACGCGGGATGATGTTCCTCGTGTTTCAGCAGCGATCCCAACGATTATAATCAAATCCTGAACGTGTACACAGGCTTAAGTTGCGTTTCAAATCACCTCGATTAAAAATTGATAAATGCGTTTCGTTTTATTGTATTTTAAATATAACAATGATGGCTTTGGGAAGAAGGTTGTGTATTGTGCACTATGTGAAGAATCAGAGGCCGTTTTTTTTGTCAAACTTCGTTTCTAGTAGTAAATGAGGGTAAAAAAAAGCGGACCGTATAGCACTATAAAGCAACTGTCCACGTATGTGGCAAACGATGTAGAGGGGTTACTGCGGGGCGTCGAATTTGCAAATTAAAGTGTGATGTATGTATTTGGTTTCTCTTGGTATTGATTTAGATGTGGCGAGTACATGTATGTTTCTTCAAGCCATAAGAATATACGGGAGCTACGGTAGTAATATTACCTTTGCACTGTTTTTGCGAGGTTCCCCGCTGTTTGGGGAGTTGGACGTTTTGAAATTTCCGGTTCGCACCGACCCGCCTCCGTTCGATTGCCGAATTTCCGCTTTGCCGACGTCCCGGTGCAAAATCCCCCCCGTAATTTGGCTCCGATCTTTGGGCGAAAGGTCGTCCTCGACGATCGAATGATCCCCTTCGGGTTACTTTTATCGCCATTAAAAGGACGCGAATGGCATCTGAGGAAGTAAAGCTTGGCGCTTTGGCGCGGAAGCCTCGAGCCCACGTTCCTCGACAGCGGAATTTCCATCCGATGCGGCAATTTCGAGCGTAGACGGCCGCGCAATTAGCTTTCAAGCCTCAAATCTTAACGATGACACGAAAAATCAAACCTTCCGAGTTCTTGCACTCGAAGAGGAGGAATAATGAAAAAGAAAAAGAAGACGGGACGGGCCATTCACACCGAATGCCGGTGAGAGATAGTGTATAATTATCGAGGGAGAAGAACGCTAATGGCAGGAGTGAGGCTCTCTTTGAGAGTACATTAGTCGGATGGCTTGCCGTTTTTAGTGAATTTTTTTTTTTTGCCGATCCAAAATTTATAAAACCTTCCTTTCGGCCCCCGTCCCAAGTTAATAACACAGGTCGCTGAAAACGGCCGTAACCCCGATCGGTCATTTACCGGATCAATTAAATGCCTTATGCGTAGGAATCGGTTGGCGGCGGAGGAACGTATAGGAAAGCAATGAAAAAAAGAGCAGAAATGTACAGGTGGGTGCCCTCCAGCGGTAAGCCGGAGGTGTCTCACCATGGGCGGAGGATTTTCCTCCAGAGAGGCATTCGCGAAGGGACTGGAATGATAGCGAAACACCGGTTCGAGGTTTGAGTAATCCTTCGTCAGCGATCCTTTCCTGCAGGGAAACTTGTAAGGTGTGATTGGACAATAATCTGGATTTATACCTCGGTTTTAGATATAAATTTTCCCATTTACGTGTTGCCGTGACGGAAACAAAATGAATAGATTTCATCACACTCTTGTTAGTTTACGGGGTGCTGTCACGTCCGAAATCCGTAATGATACATAATTCGGAGATGAAAAGCTTCGTGTTTCCGGTTTTTGTATTCGGAAATCGATCGATGAATCCCGTCTAGACCGATTTTCCACCGCTCCCCGTCGAGAGTGTGTTTAATGAGGGTTTCCGGTCCCCTTCATCGTTTTCCGTTTCCTCCCTCTCCCATCCCCATCCCCACGCCACAACTTTGCCATTGCGTTCGGGCGAGCTTGAAAATTGGGCGTCCACTTTGCTGGGAAAAGAAAAACAAAATGAGAGAGAGATTGTAACGATCCCGCAGCTTGTAAATACAGAAAAAAGGCGCAGACCATTTCGGTGGGGGCTGATCGGCCGCTAACAGAATCTTTCTCCTCCGCAGCATCAAAATATAGCCAGTGATTATCTTGCATGACTAGTCAATCACGGCACAATCCCGTTGAAATACAAAAGTGGAACCTCAGCAGAGCGACAACGCGGATTTAATTGTATTACCTCTAACAAAGAGAAAACGCCGCGTAAAAAACAGTTATTATCGTTATAAGCGAAGAAGGATGTCCCTAAAAGAGAAAGCAAATTTTCGAGTGTCCAAAATCCACGTTTTCGTATATGAATTACTTATTAGCTTGTGCGTTGTAATACTTAAAATGAATTTTGGGGGGGGGGGGGGGTACCATTTTTATTTATAACCGAAGTTAATACAATCGCCGAGGAAATTGAGTTAGATTTGTTTCGGTCAATATCGAAACTGAGCGTCGAAGTCGCGTTATAACCGAGGTTGATGCGACAAACCGAGGTGATGAATACAGGACCGGTTTTCGGTCGTTATGCGTTGCATTGCATCCCGTAAAATGAAAAAGTTTTTTATGTACATTCATAAGGGACGCGTGGATTTTTCGTAATTTGCGAAATTGCCACGTTCGGTCGCCGAAATATTTGCGGTGTCAGCTAAAACCGACGTTCGCCAACGGAGCACCTTATAAATCTTTTGAAGAAAACGGATGTAAGACCGGTTTACTTGAAGAAAGTTGTAAGCGGATACTTTTTTTTTTTTTTTTTTTTTTATTTAAAGGGGCAAAAATTTATATTTCTTACGCCGATAACTACTGACTTTTTAAAGATGGAAATATAATAAAAAAAAAAAAAAAATATTTTTTTTCTTTTTAACGTTTGGCCCACGCTGTGAAACAAAACTAAAAATATTAATTTTTAATTGCAGCTCCATGGCGAATGAAAAATTAGATTGCCGAATTTTTATTTCCTCGGCCACATACGTGGACGGTAATTTATTATTCTGCGGAAAATTTTTGCCCGGGCCTTTTATTTTTTTTAGTCATTCGGAGGAGCAGCTGAACGGGGCGAACCTTTTATTCGCCTAGAAAAAATTTTCCCCCGTTGGAGTCCGCTACTGCAGGAACGGAAAAGCGAAATTTTAATTTCGGCCTGAAAGGCCGGGGAAATGACGGATCCCGATTTTCCACGTGCGGCAAAAACGATGCGAAGTGATTGAAACCTTTTCCGCCGCAGGAACGCCGTCGGAAAAAAGCGCATCCAGAGTGTGCGCGCACTTTTCCTGCGGGTTCGGAATCGTCGGCGCTGTCGAATTTTCTAAACTTTCACGTTTCATCCCCCGCTGCGGCGGGTGGAGGAGGGAAAACCCGGAGGTCGTAAAACGAAAAGATAACGCGAAATCGGGAAGATAATTACCCGCAGCGGTAAACGAGGAGACGCTCTCCCGGCGAAGCTCTTGACGTTACGCTAGGTTAGGTTTCCAGACTTCGTCTTTTTCGGGGGGCGTCTTTTTCGTAGCGACTAACCTGAAATGGAGCGCCTTAAAAAGTCAAGTCACCTACAAAGTGTGCGGAGAACCCGCCGCCATTCGTTCGAAACCTAAATCGTTTCAATTTATGTTTTTACACGATTATAACGTTAGACTGGACGAAAGTTGAAACTTCCATGTAGTTCGGATGTATTTCAGCTTATTGCGACCGCATATATTATTTCTCGTTGCATTTAGCTCTGTTCATTACCATTAAGTGTATGTGTATAACAAGGTAGGAATTTACGGATCGACGCTAATTACCCGACTGTATGCAGTGGATCTATAACGTTTCCACGGGTGAAAACGTTTGTGATTTGAATGCATATTTACTTTCTATTGTCGATCTGTGTCCCGGGAAGCAGTATCTTTTCTACAACGCGTAGAATTATTACATTAATGTGTTACGTGATAATTTACGCAATTCCATACTGGGGCCTTTTTCCGACGTACAGGTTAAACGCCGTTTAAAATTCCTTCGACTTCTTTCGGTTCTGTTTGCCCACGATTTTTTTCTTTTTTTGGCCGATGCCTTTTCGGATTGCATTCGCAATCGCAGGGGCCTCCTTTACCCCGACCGATCCCGGAGGCTTCGCGTTAATGATCACAATAAATTCCTCTTCGTGATCAGCGCGTCTCCTTTCTCGTAGCAAATTTTATTTGCTCTGCTTTTGTTTTACGTCCACCAATCGTGGCTGCGGAAAAAATTGATTTCGATGTTCGAATACCCGACGGAATTTTTTTTCTCCTTCCCCCTTCCACTCTTTGTCTCACACACTCACACTCTCTCTCTCTCTCTCTCTCTCACGTATTATAATGTTTTTACCCAATGTTAACTTGAATTTTTTTCGTCTGTCTTTCTCCCTGCCACGTCGCCCATTCAACGCCCAAATATGGCGTCCGAAGACCCCTTCGTTTTTCTTTGCCGCGAGGAAGAAATTTAGGTGCTTTGTAGGAAATGCTTATGGGGAGATGGGCATGCGTCCGAGGAATACTGATGAGGGCCCTGCCTCGTGTCTGCATTTTGCGGAAGTTCATCCAGAGAGGAAGAGCGGCAGAGGGAGGGGCACATTCGATCAGAAAATGTGATGAACCAACGTAATTTTTCACATTAGCAATAAAAATTCGCGTCACGTCGTTCGACGACCCATGCAGTCCGGTGTTTTCTCCAAATAACATTATCCATATGTAAAATATAATAATTTCAAATTTCTCGCCGGCCAAATGGTTCCCCGTCCATCCGTTCTCTCCTCCCTTAAGACTGTTTTCCGCGTGCGCTTTTAACCAGAGCTGCGTAACCGCTTAAGCGAAAAAGCCTTCTTCCCTCCTGTCCCTCAGCGGGTCTTTCAGTTACGTCAAAAGGTACTTCACCCAAGGCACAATATCCGATCCACTGCACTCGCACACTCGTATTGCATCGAGAGAGCCATCGCTTAAGCCGTTTTTTCGGGCGGTTTTCGCGTGTGCCATCGCTTAACGCGGACTTCGTCATATTTCATGCGGTGCAGATTTATATTTCGGGTTCTGCAGTTAATTTTTCGTTTGCGATTCTCCCATCGGCGTTAATCATTGGTGCGTCGAACGTGGGTTCTCTTAAGCGATTGCCAATAATCAAGGCATCCAACCGGGGCGAGACGTTTCCCTGCAAGAAACCATAGACCGATTTCGAGTACGTTCTTGTGCAAAACCCACCTTTTCCGCGGGGTGGGAAGAAGTGGGAGAGGAAATGAGATGGCAATTTTCAAAGTTTTCATTAGGCCCCCCCCGGATTAAAAAAATTAGCATTATAACCGGTTTGTTTTTCTCGAGCGCATAACAATCGTATGAGAACTTTTACCATTCAGATTATCCGACGGTTCGTTGGATATAATTATATTATTTATGTATAGATTAAGAGGATATTTTTAATTTTTTACTCCATTGTGGGGCGGAACTCGCAGACGGGGGCCTGAATTCGGGACGTATAAACTTTTCAAATTACATCACGCATTCGCTTTTCCTTTGCGTATTTGGAAAAACCTCAATCTCCATCATGGACATTGTGGGATTCTTGTATTTCACCCCGCAAACGTTTTTTTCTGGGCTCTCGCGGGCAAAAGACGTACCTTTATTCGTAAGATTTTTTTTTTTGTTTTACCCTTGCACGATCCAGAGCGTCGTCAATTAAGAATTTTGTCGACGGAACCTGGTTCGGTTTTTGCCCTTCCCCAAATGAGGACTCTTAAACGAAAACTTTAGTTTGCCAACCCTTTTCCACACGTACCGCCAACCCTCCACCGACATAACCAGCAACGGCAATTCATCACCGCTAACGAGATGAGAAACAATCGCAATAGCGTATAGGAAAAAAAAAAAAAAAATCCTTCCTGCGGATAAAGAAAAACCCCCATTGTCCCCGTCTCTTAATACGTCTAAACGAACAATAAGCGACACCTTCGGCTAACAAGGTCTCATGCACATAAAAAAACGAATAATTTTAATGGATATTTCACTGGGATATTATTATAACCTTTTTTTTTCTTTTTTCGCCGTTCCCATCCTCGCCACAAAAACCATTGTTCTATAACTGGATGTAAGCAGAGCATTGGAAATATTTCGTAATTGAATCATCTCAATTATATGAATATGCAAACAGCATGATGTTCACAATTTGTTGTTGTATAAAGGGAAATGTATATATTTAATTTAAAAATTTTCCCCTTCTCTCTCTCTCTCTCTCTCTCTCTCT
>JAOWBB010003970.1:0-35537 GCA_028565995.1 Ricinus marginatus | reverse complement strand
AAATCGACTGTCTCGGATCGACCTTTCCGGCAGGGAAACCCGGCGATGCCTTCGCGGAGCCTTAAAATTCAATTCCCGAACAAGGCGAAAACCGTGGAACAAAAAAAAAGGGGAACGGGTCTGGGGCGCATCTAAAAGGGATTCCTGTTGACTTTTTGCAAAAATTACGACGGAATCGATATTTAATCAAGAAAATGAAGTTTTTCCCAAGATTCCAAACGGTCGGTTTTCCTTGTTCCACGCTATTTTATAAATAATTAAATTTCATACTTACATCCCCGCAAAAATCCTTAATGATGCTTTGCATTTGCATTTAAGGCAATCCTTTCGTTTTTTAAGAAAGTTTGGAATCCCCGTTCACGTTCACGTGCTTAAATGCGAGTTCGGGGCTACCGGGAAAGTCGCGACCTGAGCGAAAACGGAAAGGTGAAAAGGTTCCGAAGTTCCAACGGATCGGGATAAACGAAATGGGACGCTGGAACGACGCTGGACCGCGGGCAATGACAAAACTTGCTGCGGGCCGCCGAACGTGAGTTTGGGATTCGCGCCCGGGGCGCGATTTTTTTTTTTTTTTCCGGGATGTGACCGGAAAAGCGGATGCGGCCGAAGCCGGAAGCGCGGGAAATTCAACGATTACGAAGTTTTGAGCGTGCGGCATTTTATCGGTGATTTATCTGCCAGGATTAGGATTAATTAATTAATTACTTGATCGCTCGAAAATGGAGAAGTTACCGGGAGAAATCTTACCGGGAGCGGCATCAAACTTGGAAAGTTCTTGCTTTAATAATAATTTGAGGGAGGTTCCCGAAGGTTCCGCCGGGAGGGAGTTTGCCTTTTGGATTCGCGATTTCGGTCGTTGGCTCGTGAAACCTCAAAAGCCCCCTAACCCGGGCCTTCGCCGAATCCATTTTGATATCCGTCCCGTTCCCCCGGCGGAACCCGGCAAAAACTTTTCTTGTGCGCAACTTCCGCGGACGGATCCACCTCAATTTGTCGCGCGCCCCGCAAATTTCCGCCGGATCTCCGGGATCGCGAGGTTGCCCCGAAGCCATTCGTTTGCAAACCTTGTGAAGATGATCGTTGGAAAGTAACAGAAAAACAAAATTTTTATAAATAAATAACACAAAGGCAACTGCATGAATAGAAGTGAGATTCGCATGAGGGTCATTTCCATTGAGATCGTGAGACTGCAAGCTTCTAATTTAATCTTATTATTCTAATAAGGAGTATTTTCTCGGCATCTTGCGATTTGATTCCGCTCCCAGCCGGGCGACGCTCCGGCTTGAAGGAATTAAAAACGTGAAACAAAATATAAATTTTAAACGTGTGGACCTTTCGTTATTGGAACCCTTAAATATTTGCCTTGCCCTCGTATCACTCAACAATTCAATTCTCATTTTCCACTCTTCGCATCCGCTTCATAACGTTTTAACCCTCTGAAAACGCAGGGGGTACACCCGGATGAATCCTTTGCGGAGCGATGGATCACAAGATTTCAGTGGCTTTGAACCGTCTCGATAGCATTGTAGGATCGGTGCCGGCAGACCTGTCGAAAAGATGGAATGAATTTTCCTGTCGCAGCTTATTTTTCGCCTTTTCCCATTTTCGCCAACCCGAAGTCAGGTTGCCCCCGTTCGGATTGACTCCGGCTGCGGGTTCGCGGTTTCAAATGAAGGCGACGGAATTCGAAAGGAGCAAAGAACGGAGTGTCGCGATCCAGGCTCGGCTCGGCCGCTTCGAACGGCAGAAGACGCTTTCGAAACCCAAATTGAAATTTATTCTTCCTTTTAGGCGAGCCCCACCGAGACCCGGCAAAAAAAAAAAAAAAAAGTAAATTATCTAACGTGGCACCAGACTCCGGCGCCTAAAGGAAACTTTCGACAATAACCGTTTTCACCGGGTTAAACTTTCCTTGCGGAGGAAAACTCGCGAGGATCCGCCGAAGGAGAAATTTCTCGTCGAGGGCAATAAGCCTCTCCCGGAGGAAGCTTTAGATTGCGAACGCGATGCCACGCAGGCGACGGGAAGGTTCACGCACACGCACCCGCACGCACCCACCCCGGAGGCAGAAGGAGAGGACGGAAGGAAGAAAGCCCCGGGAGGAAGCTCGACAAAAATGGGAAGACGCAGGGAGTTGAATAGTAATGGCTTTCTTTTCTAGCGAAAGGCTGCGGAGTGAGGATCCTTTATTAAATTTTCCAAAAGGCATCATGCTCGTCGCTCGCTTTGCAATAACTCGATTCATTAAAAACAGTGTACATATGAGATAATTGCTGGAGAACCCGGCTGGAGGCCGAGCAGGAGATGTCGAGGAACGCGGGCGGGATAGGGGAATAAATAATTTCGTGCCGGCGACAATTTATATGGATCATTTTAATTATACCGAGGTGAAAGGGAACGTTAAATATTCATACTCATAGCGCGTAAGGCAGAACCTTTCCCGGCGGCGGAATCCTTAATCAGGGCGAAGGCTCGAATGCGTCAAAGACTCCTTTTGTTCCCCGATTAACTTCGTAATTCGCTACAAAAGCATTGGAAAAATCACGGGAGGCTTTTCCTTTTTCCCGAGAGCTTGCACGCCCCGACGGCGACGATAATTCTGACGCGAAAACGGCCAAGACTGACGGATTCCCACGCGGCAGCGTGCCTTAAAGGGGAATTAACCCCGGCGCGAAAGCGAAGGCAGAGAGGCTACGGAAAAGCAGTTCGCCTCGCGTGAGAACTCGGAGCTCATCCCTTAAAGAAAGTATCGAGACGGATTAAGGGCCCGTCATGAAGCATCCCCGAATCCGGCGCTCTCCTCTCTAATGAATAAAAAATAAATTTTAATCCGAAGAACCGAAAGCTCCCCGGGCTCCCCCGGCGAAACCCTCCCCCTCATTATAAATCAAATAAGCTTTTTCATAATGCCGGATTAATAAGGTGTTCCAAGATCAAACCACCCCGAAAGCCGTCTTTCAAACGGCTTTCGATGCCCCGTTAGCCGGGGGTTTATTAAAAAAAGCGCCGCAGCGAGGAACCGGAGCTAGGACCGACAGAGTTTCTCTTTCGTTCCTTTTCGTCGGCCTAGCGTCGGCGCCCTGCCCCGTATCCGCTCATCAAGCAACGGGAACCGGAAGCCGGCGCAAACTGCCGAATCTTCCGACGGGACCTGGCGTCCGTCGGTCGACCGAAAACCGCTCCGGACGCTTTTTCGAAAGCCTCGACCGTGGAAGAGCAACCCAAGCCGGAGGCGGATTGTTATGGGTGACCTGCAGGAGCGCCGAAGAACGCGGGACAACAAGTATTCGGATTAATATTAATAATCGAAACCGATGGAATCGGCGAGCGAGGGGGACTCACCGAGGAAATGCTAAAATTTTCACATCGCACTTTCAAAGTTTTTTTTTTTTTTTTACCCGAAATGGAACTCCCGTTCCAGAGGAGTGCTGCCTAATGCGAAATGACGAGCCGGAACCGGAAATGAAATTATCCAGGAACAAAAAGGATTCCGCCGATGTAACGAGGAAGATTCGTTTGCGCCGCGGGGACGGATCGCCCAAAGAGCGCCCGGGAGGGATTTTGCCGCGGGAAGACGGCAAGCGGCAGGGAAGGACCGCCACCGGCTGAAACCGAGTCGGCAAACTTCGTTAGACGTTCGGCGGGTCCTTCGGCCGGGGCGAGGAAAAATTCGTAGCAAATTTTCCGGGCCGTTGGGAAAAATAATATTTTTTTTTTTTTTTTTTTTTTTCCTTTTCGGATCCTCGCACAATCGCGAACACAATAAAAGGAAAATTTCAATTGGGATTTCACGAATTCCCGAAATGTTTCATTTAATTATATTCCACATACTGCGGCGGCCTTTTCGTTCGCTCCCAGAAACTCGATAAAAGTCGCCTCCGAAAAAATAAAAATTAATGAAAATTTGCCGCTTTTAAGGAAAGCGATTGCGGAAGGGCGCAAAACATCGGAAACCTCCCCCGAAGGAGGTCCCGGCGCCTTTTTAAGGTTCTGCCGGGGCACTCATCGAAAGCTCCGCTTTTTCGCACGTCTCAAGTTGTTAAACTTGCCGCCCGGGCATGGGTTCGGGACGGTCCCGGCCCACCGGCGCAAAGGAGCAAAATTTCGAACGGTAGCCGAAGTTTTATGTATGTTTACAGATAAATACCTGTTTCTTATCAATCCCCATCTTTCAAACGAACCTTTATAATCCTGTTTTTTGAATGCTCATCACGATTTTGAATTGCTCATATCTTTTTTTATGTTTTCGACACGAATTTGCTCTCCGCAAACTGTTTTTCACTACGCGTTCGTCACATTCCGGTCGGTTGGACTCATATAAATCAACGTTACGGAAAAATATAAGGTATTTCACGCTTTCAGCGTTCCGCGTCAGGTTCGCCGATACCTGGGAAAAACGTTAATTCCTCCTAGGGAGGCTTCCTTTAAGTAAAAAGAAAAAAAAAATCCCCGCTTCGCGGATCCCGGAGGCTTTCGCGGTAGGTGTCGAATAATTGCAAAATCCTATCAAAACAAGGGGGTCTCGACAATGTGGTCGAGGACAAAAAATGAAAACGATGGGCGGATGAACAATGGAAAAGGAAAATTGAGGAATCCGAGGGATTAGATGGCAATCGGGAAAAAAATAGCGAAATCCACGGTCGATTTGCCCTGATGAATGCAATATAAATTGCAAAAGGGTCCGATCCTCATTGTATCTGGAAATGGGCAGTCTCCTGTTGTGCCGCCGACGATTGTTCTGCAGAAAAACTGAATAAGAAGCGAGGGCTCCTCGCTTTTCGACCTTTTTTTTTTTTAACGCCCCGGCGATCAAACCGAGGCTGGCATAAGCAAACCACGAAGTTGACGTATATCCGCGATTATCCCGAAGGATTCTTTCCTCTTCCCGATTCCCATTTCCTTTTTTTTTCTTTTTTTCGGCGCGATTTTCGAAAATCATCCCGGCCCTTTTTTGCCGCTCCGCTCGGCCTTTACTTCCTTCCCTTTTTCCTCCCCCGCCTTTTCTGCGGGGGAAAAAGTCCGCAATTTGGAGATCAAAACCACCCCCCCCCGGGACATTCCGCGCAAGACGGTAGCGGACCCCGATCGCTTTGGAATGATGGAAAATGCGGAAATTTTAATGGAGAAAAGCCGACGCATCGAGAAATTTCACGTGCATTCGATGGATGAATTGATTTTAACATTTACGTCTTTATATCGAGAAAAGAGCAAGTTGAGGAACCATCAGAGAAACTGATTTATGCAATATATCCACATAGATCCGCTCTGCGAAATATGTTACAACTTAATGCCGTGCAGTTGTGAAAGCAATTTGAATTGAAGTATATTTCTTTTGTAAAATTCAATAGAGTAAATTTTTATGCCTTTATATAAACCAGCGAATGCATGGTTGTAATTCGATACATTTAAGGATCATAGATTTTGATGGATAAATCAGGATCGTTTGTGCTGGTTCACGTCCATATGGCCCGTTGATATGAAAATTGCAATAATACAAATGTCCGTAGATTTGAATAAATGATTCCGTTAAACAATGCGCTTCAACCAATTGGTTACAATGCAGAGGAGACCTGGTTGTTTCTCTGGAGAGCTGCGACGCGAAAGGGAATGCTTCCCATTTCGCTTATTATCCGGTTGACAAGCATTAAATACGGGTAAAAAAACTTATTTCAAATCAAGAATTTTTCATCTTCCCACCAAAATATCAGAGTCTAAGGATTTCGCACCCCTTTGGAAAGCGCGTAAAAAAAAAAAAAAAAACATGTTATTACCCCAAACTTGAAAACTGATAAATTTAACTTACCGAATATGAAGGATGCGACGTATATCCCGAACAACGATATCCAGTCCATGGTTGAACAATAAAAATTTGTAAAAGTAAAATAAAAAATAAAAAAATCGAAGAGTGCGTAAAACAATCGTTGTTAATGGCGGAGCTGGCTTCGAAGAAGGACGAAAATGCAGAGTTGAAAGAGCTTTTGTTGCTTGAAAACTTTTTTTTTTTTTTTTTTTAGCTCAGTCAGAAGATTCCTATCGCGGTAAAGCGCCTTCCCTTAAACATGACAAATGAATCGAGGCTGAACTTCCCACTATCGCACTGCGAGTTTTTGCGTTTTCGACACTGCACCGCCCCCGATCTCACCGAACATGCATCACCGTAGTCTTCCGGGCAGTCAAACTCGGAGAGATCATTCTCGACTTTCGATCCGAATCTGCAAAGAGAGAAAGGAAAAACTCATCAGAGCGAGGAAGAGAGCAACGGAGCAAGTTGACCCGAGCTCGGTCGCGCCCGGCGGGCGGAGATGCTACCCGAACGCTGGCGCAAAACCTCGGACGGAGAACGCGATCCCGAAGCGGGAATCCGCGCGGAACGCGGCCCCCAGGAAGAAAATCTGAAACCGAGGGATCCGAACGGATTTCGCCGTTTAAACAAATCCCGTCCCTTGCCAGAGAAGTGCTTTTAATTAGTCAAACTAAATCCCCTGGCACTTTGAGCGACCCACCCTCACACACCCCCTCCCCCTCCCCCCGCGAGAGTTCCCGCCGAAATTTAAAAAACTCCCCGAATCAAAATTTCCCCCGGACCGATAAAACAGCGAGGGAAATTCAAAGGAAAGTCCCGAAATCGAATCCCGTCACTTCCTTTTATTAATTTCACAGCTTTCCCGCCTTCCGCCTCTTCCTTTCCGCCCTTCCGCATTTCCGTTATCATTCGCGAACCGTTCCGCGGGTAAATAATAAAAATCAGCAGCAGCAGCAGAAATTTATGATCGCCGGTCACGAAAGGTAAGGAAATGTTTTTTTTTTTTTTTTTTTTTTTTTCTTTTCCTTGCTTCTTTTCCGCGGAAGGTTCAGGCGAATTCGCTTAGGAAAAAAAAAAGGCCGGACGGAATTCCGCGGGACGTGACGGATGAGCCGCAAAGAAGAGGAATTGCCGTCTCCTCGTGCCCGTCCGGGGACGATCCGATCCCCGGTCTCGAATGAAGGATTGCGATTTTGACTCGTTTCGAAAGGCAAAGCCATTAAATCCTCGAGTGCCGAACCTTCTTCCACGGGCTGATCGGGCATCGGGCAAATGCAACGTTGGCCGCCCTGATCGAACCGTCGGCGGAAACCGTCATGCGCAATCCGGTTCTGGGAGAAGTTCCGTTCGGTCTCTTTCATCCCTTAAAGTGCCCGAGATTAAAGCACTTCCCCACGGTGTGTGACTTTTCTTAAAGAGACGCGACCCCTTCCGCCACTGCTGCGCCCCATTGTCCTCTCGCCCGTACAATGGAAAACGAACGCCTTTTCATTTCAAAAGGTTTCATCATCATCATTATTATTTTTTTTTTTTTTTCCCTTTTGATGATAAAATTAATGACTTGTTTAATAACATCTATCTTTGATATTTTTTTATTGACTCACTCCATAAGTCATTCGCATTCATTAAACGGAACGTTCCCTATGTGTTTAGGTGTCATAAGTGTTGAATTATTTTATGGCTTCTTCTTCATCCGCACCTCTCGCCGAAGAAACCACTTTTTGTCCGCGTCCGTTTGATTATGATGGATGCCCAAATTGTATACAACACTTTCAAAAAATAACCAACGTTTTTCTCTTCCTCTTTTGTACTACCATAATTCAATGGTATAATCATTATCTCACACGAGAATCGTACTTAAAGGTGAATAACTAACCATTGATGTTAATAAGAAAAAAGGAATTTTCGTTATTAATAATACACAATCAATAATTTCAATTATACCGTCCACGTCACGCTTCTTTCTTCCTTCGCAGCCTTCCACATTATCGCCTTATTAATCAAAATGGATGTTACAGTTGTGTGGGAGAGGAACCTTTTCCGCACGGGAAGGATTCACCTTCAAATGGTTTTCTGAAAAGGAGACCTCGTCCCGACGCACTTCGATCCAGGCGGATACAAAACACGGAGCTCGCATTTGATGAATCAGTTGGAATAACTTTTACGGGGAAAAGCAAGGGGCGGGCATGAGAGATTGCATCTGAAGGAAATGTGTTTGAAGACGTGACAGAATCCTTCGGAGGGAGCAGCAAGAAGGAAAACCCAATGGATAACGGATAAGCGATAAGCTCCCGGATTTTTACGGGCAAGTTCTTGCGGAATTCCGCTTATAAGCGACGGAGAAACCTTCCCTTAAGCGGTTCCCAGAGGAATGAATAATCTGCTCTCCTCTCATCCGATTTATCGCCGGAGAAAACTTCCCCGCGAACGATCTCGAACGTTCTCCGTCCCGGGAACCGCTGCGATCAAACGCTAAAATGATTATATTTCAGGTTCGTTCTCCCCGTCGGAGCGCCCGAAGCGTGTGCCGAACGCGTGGAGGGCCGCCGTCCGACAGCGTCCTCAGCGCGGAGATCCCGGGATTCAAGCGATGGAGCCACGAGGAAAAAAACAAAAAAAAAAAAAAATTCACTTTTCTTAGCGTTAAAATATTTAAAATAATTCGGGTTTCGAATTGCAGCTTAGCGCGTGATTTGGTGCTTGCGGAAGGAAGGCTCTCCCGCCAACCGGGTTACGAACACCGACGGAAACGATCGAAACCTGGTCAGAAACCTGGAAAAATCCACCGTTTCCGCAAGAGCCGTATGAAAGGGACGACGTTTCCTTTTGCAGGTATCGGGAGGTGTGTGCCGGCACGTTCCCGGAGAAACCTTGCCTTGCGAAAGAGGAACGATTATCGAAAGGCCTTCTCCGAGCAACTCGAGACGAAACCGAACGCCAGAAGATCAGCTAAATCACCGCGTTAGCTCTCCGCGGATCACCGAAAAAGGTTCGATTTCGATGCTGCGATCTTGGTTTATTCGTGAGCGGGGTCCCGCGACGCCGGGCGTCGCTTTTACTCGCAACAATAATCAATATTTACGATGTTCAAGAACGTGTTGACTCTTAGGAAATTCGGATATTTACATGGAAACAATGTTTCCGGTCTGCGGTTAAGCGATCTCCGCAGACAGTGCGTCTGATTGCGAGTAATGAAAGAAAGAATTCGTAACGGGCGACTGAATCGCCCGATACCTTTTCGGCTCTCCGGATGATCTTCCAGGCTCACGGACGATTTGCCGATTCTCCGGGTCATCGCCATCCCCCGGGGGATGAAATCTTGTCGGTCGCGAGGGGTAAGCGTCCGCCACCGATAAACATCGCGAAAAATCCGACGGGGTGGTCAAGAAAATTTGCCTTTCTGAAAATTTTCAAAAATGGACCCGGATCAAATGGCGGGCCGTTAATGCGGAACTTTTGTGTCTGATCTCCCTCAAAACGATTGGCAGAGACGAAGGGTTCGAGTTGGGCAAATACCGCGGTGCCAATCGGATGACCGGCACTTGCAGGAATGCTGTCGTCGCTTCAGACTTGCGGGTTCTTTGCGTTTGAGATTATGAGCCTGGGTAACAGCTAAACCGGGGTGTTAAAAGCTGCGGATTTTTTAACGCATTAGGATCTCGCGTTCCCTTTAAGGGGCTGCCAAGAAAAAAAAAGAACCCGGGGTGGGGCAGTCGGGGGAGGGGGATGAACTTTTACCAATTTTCATCTTTTCCGTAATTTCGAAGACGCTTAAGAACTTTTGAAAAACCGATTCTCGTGGGATTCGCTTAAGCAAATGGAATTTTCAACTCGGCCAAAGCACCGGAATTCCATTAAAAGGCGTCCATGCGTCAACCGCCGCACCACAATGAGTTTTCTGGACGAGGAATCAAGTAACCATTGTGCATGCTGCTGCGACGCCGGATGCAAACGCGAATTATTGTACGGCCACTAATTAACCTTTTCAACGTATTTTTATGAGCAACAGTTTCAAAAAAAATAAATAAAAAAGCAAACTTCAACGCTAAAAGGAGACAATTAAAAGGCAACTACTCACCGAATAATCATCGTTTTGGTTTCTTGAAAAAGGTGCAGGAGGATTCGATTTTGAATTGGAAAGAAAATGCTGTAAATTGTTCTCGGGTACGAAAAGGAACGTCTTCTTTGTTTGTACAGAGCTCTTTAACAACTTACTGTTTTCGTGCTGCAAATTTCTTACTTGCTCCCGAACGTCATTTAACCCAACAGCGAGGGAGGTTTGAGACGTCGAAAATCGGCAAATGACAATACATCGAAAAGCAAAAGAGAAGAAAAAAGATAAAGGAAGATAAAGGTAAATTACTCATCCTCTCATTCATATGTAATTGCGCACCTAACCATATCAAACATTAGATTTATGATTTGCTTAAATTTATGTTATCGGCGGTTTCGTGAACTCTTGGTCTTCTTTGATTGATTTATGTGGGATCCTTTTCACCGTGATTAAGTTTGGGGAGTGTTAAATTGAAAATTTTGCCCCGAAAACGGGAATAATTTTAAGTGGAAAAGAAAACTAATTACGTTTTTCACTCACATGACAAGCTCAGGTTCACGTACTCCTGCGGCAATCCTAGGGTTGCAGGGGAAAATCGGGGGTAACAGATTTCGAGCTCCTTTTTTCGGGTACTCGCGGGTTTGCGTTCGGCAAGGCCCCCAGGTATCGGGCCCCCGGGACAAGAAACGCGAGTTGCCGAGCTGCGGGAGAAGCCGCCGGAAAATTTACCGGATTTCGAACGGCGGAAAAACCAAACGACTCGCGGGGAAAATGCGGGAGGCGAGAGCGTTCACCAAAACGGGCGCCCCCGCCGCGGGTCTAAATCGGGTGACAATTACCAGAAAGAAAATCTGCAGCAGCTACGACGTTTCTACTTCCTCGCGGCCGCCTTCCGCATCCCTTTCGGCGATCCACAGCACCACAGCACTGTCAAAGCACACTGCCCGGAAAAGCGGAAAAAATTAAAATAAAAATAAAAATAAAAATAAAAATAAAAAAAAAAAAAAAAAAAACGCGAAAGGAGAAAAAGGGAAAAACGTGGCGCGCTCGGCGTATTCGCAGGAAGCACGTTTATCGCGCTGCGAAGCGTTGACGGGCGTTTCGTCCGACGTGACGCGACGGAGGTCTCCGCGTGAATGGCGAGCAGCGCTCGTAACGTCGCGGAGGGGTCGGCGGGCGGAGCGCCCCCGGCCCGACGAGCGACTCTGCCGGCAAGGCCGTCTTCGCGGAGGGGCGGGGCCCGGGGCGCGGGCCCCGGTCCGGTCCCGGAACCTGAACCTGATTCCTTCCTCCCCGGACGATCCGTTTCATTAGCTCCGGTCACGATTCCCTCGAAATCTGCTTCCAGAAATATTTTAATTCTCAATTCCGCCATTTTGTCCCACGCACGGAAAGGGATTCCTTTCCGCTGCCGCGAGAGCTCTGCTGCCACGAAACCATCGCTCCGACTCCGCTTAATTCCCCAGCGCCGGCAGAATAATTTTATTTGCTCGTACTTGTAAAACAGCGAAAATTTACAAATCCCTTCGAGCGGACGGCAGCGGTTTTTACATGGGAAATTTCACCGTTTCCCCCGTTCGGTTCCCGTTCCACATCGAGCCGAGGTTTGATTTTCCCGCCGAGCCTGAAACCGGAATCGCGAACCTTGCGCTTCCCGTCGGGTTAAACCTTCCGACAGCGGCGTTTTCTCTTGCGCGAAGCAGCCTGCATCGCTGAAAAGGGGGGAAAAAAAACACGAAGAAGAGCATCTAATTGAAATATTGCGTGATGCCTGATTATTGTCACAGGCAACGAAGCGACGTCTCTATTATTTAGGACTGCGCGGGAGTCGGAGCAGCGCTCCGATATCCTTCGCACAAATTGCGTTTATCCGGCATTGATGGAGTTCCTTTGTCCGAAATCGTAATTTCTTAAAACGTTCCGCAGATCGAGGCGTTCGGCGAACGGTCCGCGGAGCCTTCGCGAATTTATCATTTCTGGGCAGGGCCTCGATCGAAATCGCTGCGGGGGGAATCCCGCAGCGAAAAGAAAGCGTTAAACGAGAGCTCTCGTGATTTTACGTATCATCGGCAAAGCGCAAAAGACATGCGAAAAAGCACCCGCGGGAAACAAAATCCCATTTAATACAATATAACCCGGAGTGCGGCCCTTTAAAAACTGGGTTAGGAGGCTTATTTCAGCCGAGTCAAAAGGGATCCGGAGCAAGTTCGAGAGGCTCTTCACAGCGGGAAAAGTGGAAGGAAGCGAAGCTGCGGAAAGGAGGACGACTCCGGGACGGAACGCCGGGAGCGTCGGCCCCTGGAAGCAGGTTGGAAGGCATAAATTCGTTGCCCGAATGTCATATAACCGGGGATGGATGGTGCGATGGCACGAAGAGCAACATTGTCGTGATCGCCGGATGAGTTAAACCGGGGAAATGCAGGAGTGGGCCCGGTAATGAATCGAAAAAGAGGTCAAAGAGTAAATTGCCATGAACCACGCAGCGGCGGAGTCCATCACGATCCTCCGCCAGCCCGGCAGATCCAAGTGACCGATATGTGAGAGGAATTATAAAATCCGTCCGCGGACCGCGAAAGGCCGAAAGGCTGCCCGGATGGGCGGATTTTGCGTGAGCGCCCCCCCGGCCGCGGGCGCCGGGGTATCGCGGGCCGAAAGAGCCGTTTCGCGTCCCGACAGGAAAACACTCGCTTAGGCAGCCTGCCTCCGATTCGAATTTAGATATGCGGTGCAACCTCTCGAAACGTCGGGAAGACATCCAGCACCGGAGAGATGTGAAAGGCAAATGAAGATTAATTTAGTAAGGGATTATAAAGCTGATTCATGCATATGCGTATGGGTAATAAAAAGCTTTTTAAAAAAGCTCAATAAAAGCCTCCCTTTGTCGTGGAAGAAGCATTTAATGTTTTATCTCAATCTGTTATGAATGGGGAAATGATTGAATGCCACCCAAACGGGCAGACGCTGAATCGTAAAATGCAACTTGGCCGGGCGCCTTGTGCCTGATTAACACCAAAAAAGCTCCAAGGCATCTGGCACTTGTCAAACTCGGGAGAAGAGTCCCATAATAAAAATTGACCCCATTAATGGGTTTATAAATGTTTCAAGCCCACTTTGAAGGGATGTATATGTATGTATGTATATATATATATATATATGGAAAGATTGGTTTCTCTACGGCAGTGTGCGGATGAAAATCCGAAGCAGCAACGTCAAACCGCGGGACGTCCCGATGGAAATGGCAAGTTGAAGTGTTCTGCGTCGGAGGGATCTAAAAATTGGATTCCAAATGCCCGTCTCCTTCCGTCCAGTTAACTGAATAAGAATTAATGCAATGGAAACAGCAAAATTAGTTTTATCCGCCGAAGCAATCGAATTCCCTTCAGCAAAAAGGTTTATTAAATTACTTCTCCGCGCCAAGGAAGACCTTAAGAGGCGAAAGTCTCCGAAAGGCTCGGGCGACCATTCGCGAGGCATCCGGGACCGATTTTTCCCGCAGGAACAGCTCCCGCGGCAGAAATGACGGCGTCCCTGAGAAAATTCAGGAATTCGCCCCCGGGAAGGGTAACGTACTGCCGCCTCCCGGACCTCTCCAACCCCCCACCCCCTCCCCGAGACCATTATTCATAACCGGCCTTATCCCGGATGGATCCTTCTCTTCATCCATCATCCCTTCCTATGCTCGGCCGGAAGTCCCGGAGGGGTGACTCCGCCCCCGGAAATCGCCCGCTTTGACGCCTTTTCTCCGGCCGTGAGTCATTCAGAAAATCAATTTAATCATCATTCCGGAAGGAATCGCCCATTAACGTTTATTACGACGGTCGCAATCGATTGAAAGGAGCCGTTTCGGGCCGCGAGGGAGCCCCACCAGGCATAACAATCGGCAAGTTCGAAAATGCGTTTGACCGACGGTGACGCGAGCGGGGCTCGCAGGTTCGGAAAGGTTCGTCCGCGGCAAACCAGACACCCGTCAGATGCGCGCACGTTGTCGTCGCTCGGACCGAGGCCGCTTTCTGGATCCACTTCCGACGTTTCGCCGGGTTAATCAACCCGCAAGTCTGTCGGTGACCGGAGATCGCCTTCCTGCGGCCCACGGAATTGTCCGATTCACGCGTCGGAAACGCGGGACCGTCGAAAAACGTCGGATAAAGTGAAAATTTCGATTTGCGCCCGCGCAAAATGTGACCGATTTTTCGCCGCGGAAAAAAAAAAAAAAAAACCGAAAACCGGGATTTGATTGTCAAAGAAGAAAAGCTTTCGACGAAAAAAAAATAAAAGAGCTTTTGCTGCCAAACAAAGAAAGTTTGATGAAATCCCAAAAATTTACGGTGCAAAAGAAGTGCAAGCAGCGCTCGGGGGAAAAATGTTGATGATGACAACGGATGTGCCTGGAAGCAATCCGGGAATCACGTAGATTGTACGGGCAGAAAAATACTTTTTTGCTTTCGGATCTTAAATGGGCTATTTTGAAACGATCCAAAAAAGGGACCGGTCCGGGTTTCAATTCAAAAACGCTTCTACTCCGAGCAACAAAGAGAACGCTGTAACAATGTCTAAAATCTTATTCATTCTTGGTTTCGCTACGGAATCCCGTCCGGAAAATGCTTCGATTCTCTCTTAATCGAATAAAAATTTATGCGCTCCGATATTTACTTAGTTAACGCGTAAAATGTAAATAAAAAAAAAAAAAAAAGAAAAGAAAAGCGAAGGAAGCATCTATTGACACGTCGGTTCCTGGGCAGATGTCGCGCACATAATCCGGGTTGGCAGTGGAATCGCTGCCCGATGGCGCAAAAGTTAGTTTTGTATATCGAATAGTTCAACCTATGAATGGTCGATCTTCCGGGACGGAAGCGGACGGAACACATCACGGACAAAGGCAGCGGCGGCGTCTGTCCAACCCTTCGCGAGCTTCCCTTTCTCGTCGATCGCATTTAAATTGCAAACAAAAAAAAATTAATTTCCAACTGAACCTTTCAATGCCGAGTCCTTTTCTTGTTTATTGTCAAAATCAATCAATTCTTCGGGGCCCGCCCCCCCCCCGCCCGGGGTGCAGGGAGTAAAAAGAATATGGAAACACCTAAACTTGAGTGGAAAAATAAAGAAAGGTTTCCCCCTCCTTGAGCTTTTCCCTCAAGTTGAAAATTAGTTTTCAAGATCTTAAAAGCTTTTCATGTTTTTAAAATAAATATTTATTCCAATATTCTTTTTCGGTTGCGGAACGAGGAGCGGGGGGGAGGGGGGGGGGTTGAAAGTCCGAGGCGAAGAAAAGGCATCGGGGGAGCACGAAAACCTCCCCCGCGGGTCAAGGCACCGCGAGACTCCGCGCGCGGAGCGTCGCGTTCAAGATGATGAAGCGGTCGCGGAAACCGGGCGTCCACCACACCCTCCAGCGAAGAAGGGTTCTGGAAAGGAGAACTGGAGAAACGGGTAATGCACCGGGCGATGCATTTCATTGACCTCCACAAAATACACCCTGAGAACGCAAATGACCGGAGGAGGAGCTGCTAAGGCATGGAAATGAATCATGTTTTGCCTCGTGGCCATGCTCCGAGCATGATTTCCATCTTTTCCACCGGTGGGTCAGAATCGCTGCGAGTCGAAGGTGCATCGCCATTTATCATCGGATGCTGCAATTGCATCGGACGCGAGGAGTTGCCGCGTGGCACGTCCTCCCGGGGCATCCCCTTCGGCCCGAAACCGAAAGATACCGCCGGAGATCGCCGTCGGAGCCGGGCTCGAATATCCTGGACGAGGACGCAGGAGAGGGGTAATGCCCCTGGAGCCTCGAATCGCCGCCGTAAAATATTCCGTGTCAATTTAAAATGCTCGTGATAAATGCCTCGGCTTAGCTTTTAACTGCAAAGAACATAATTTGATGGATGGACCGAGAAAAGGGAGAAGCTCGTGAAAAATATTTCCGCGCGTAAGGATCGCATGAAAATCCTGAGGGATTAAATTATCATCCCGCCCCTCGGGTGGAGTATCAGATAACGAGCGCTGAATCGGCCAAACGACGTCCTGGCGGACGCGTAACTCCTTGTGCCCCGGATGGAGCCGCGGCCCGAACCAAGATTCCTGCAGCAGAAGCAGGGGGTTGCGACGTCGAAAATACCGGAACGCCAATTTCGACGGTCGGATCTTCTCGCTGCAGCTACAGAAGAGCAGCCTGCTTACTCGAACCTCGTGCCCACTTACCGGAGGGGATTTTCGACGAAAATTTTTCGGCTTTCAGTGCATCCTGCGCCACCTCTGAAAGCTGAGAAAGTGAGATTTTTACAAAGGGAACGATAACGTTACGTGCGAGAATGAATATTTTCTTCTCCAACGGTGAAATGCGAGTGTGTGACTCATTTGGGAAAGAGCGGGAGCCATTCATCTGCATATGAAAGAATTCTTTGTCTTTCCCGGTGCTCCCTCGTCTAAAGCAACAATCCCGGGGCCTGATCGCGAGACGTTCAGATTGCGGCGGGTCTGAGAGACGCTTGACCGAGGCGCGAGCCTCTCCGGAGCCTGGAAGAAATCGCGGACGGGGCCGCCGGCGGTGGGAACCTGCAGAAAATTCCTCCGCGGCTCGCGGCCCCGGCAGATATTGAAAAAGTTTCGGAAGGAAGGCAGAATCCCCGCATAAATTAGGAATATCTGCGACTGAAGAGGTCCCGACCCCACGACGACGGATATTTAAATGTGGAAGGAAGAGGGAACCACTTAAGAGGAAGAGCTTTTTTCTCCAGAGCTTCGCTGTCGTTTGCGACTGGAAGAACCCCGCTCAAGTAACACTTTGGGAGTCACCCCTAACGAAACAAATTATGGCGGTCCAAGGGAATAAACCCTTGCGAGGGGGATTAAATAATATTTTTCACTCTTTTTTTTATTCCTACCCCATATGCGTTTAGTTGTTTGTTTAGGACCATTTATTATTGTTATTATCATGGTTGTTGTTATTAAGTAAAATTTTTAGCGATTTCGGATATGCCCGGCAATGGTCTTAAGATTTTGACGCATTTATATTTATTTAGGATTCTTTGGATTTTTTTTTTTTCTTTTTTTTTTTTTTTTTGCCATTTATTTTTATCAAACTTGTGTACAAACAGAGGGGGCTTTGTGTGGAATCTCTGAAGGAATATTTATTTGCTTCCGACGTTTTCCGTGCAGATTCGAAAGAGGACCGGAGTGAACGCAAAGAAATGCGGAGTGCCCCGCCGCGGGACTCGTGAAACCGACGTCTTTCAACTGCACGTTAAATACGTCAAATTCGATTAACCGCAAGGGCTCCGATACGGTGAGGAATGCCCGACGCCCTCGTCTCAGCCTTCGGTGCTCGGCACCCGCGGAGTTTCCGGTGTCCGCGAGTTCCGGTTCGACTCGATCGATGCCTTAGTGCACCACGCGGTCACAACTCTCGTGACCGACATCCGCAAACCAATAAAAGAACAATTCGGGCCATTCTGGGTCAAAACCCAGGCACGCTAATTGCGATACGCAGACGTCGATCCTCAACCGAAATCACCGCTTTTACGTGATCCGGCGAGGCAGAGAGGCGAGATGCCCGCAGTAGATTACCTGCAGGACTCGGTGCAAATCGAGGTTTATCATTAACCGGTAATAGGAGTTTGCAATTATTCCAAACAAAATCGACCAATGTCGTGACTCAATCCCAATTTGCCCCGGCAAAGCGCTCTCTCTTTTGCTCCTTCCCGGTTCCGTTCGTGGGCCAAGTTCGCATTCGTTACCGTTAGGGCGCAATTCACTCCGCATTGCTGTCCGGATCGGTTGATGGTGGGATAATTAAGATGTCCAGTGGCGGAAGTCAGGTTGAAGGATGGACCGGGGTCGTTAGCGAGGGCAAAAATATTTCCCACAGTTCACTTCTCCGCCGAAACGCACGGCGGTCGTTCGGAGGGTGGCATCGTACCGGTAGATGATCTTAGCCGCGTGAACGCTCGCGGAAGGCGTTCGGAGCCTCCGGGACCGGGGTTGGCCGAAGCAAAGCTCCGACGGGTGGTCGGAAACCGGAAAATTCGCGATCGTTTCGCCGCGGACGCCCGCTCCGGCGAGGAAAACGACTCCGAGCATCGGGCGACGACGGCCCTCGTAAAGCGTGCGACGGAAATGAGCGCCCGAAATTTGCCGCGAACGGGGCGAAATCGCGCCGGAAACCGGCGCATCCGACTGATGCGTCTCGGATCCCGCGTGCGAAGGGGAAAATTGAATTACCGAAATGTGTTAGGGGGTGAAAAGTAACTTGTCATCGCTCAAGGGTGTATCCCTCTTGACGAAAGAGGCCAAGCCGAAATGGAACCGTTGGGTCGGGAGTCCGGGAAAATGTAAAAAAAGGCAGCAAGACGATCCAACTGCTGCGGGACGCCATCGAGCTTTGTACAGTTTTAATTATCGGTTCACATGATAAAAGGAAAAAGGAAAAATTTAATTGGAAAATTACGAACTTAACCTTTGAGTATTTATCGCAATTTGGGATTTCATCATTGCATTATTCAATTCTTTTTTTCTATCCAACTCTTTTATTCAATCATTCACTTAAATAATTATGCATTGTTCATTTATTAACGTTCGGCTTATGCGGGGAAAAAATTTAGCGTTTACATGAATAATGAATCGACCGGGACATAGATAATATTCGGAAAATAACGATGTCATTCATTATATTATATATTTTCATTATCATCAATATTATCTGCAATTAAAAGCAGATACCGCAAATATTTTGCTCGAAATATATTCCGTGGATGTTACTTCCTGTACAACTTTCGCATTCCAACAGAAATCGTTTTATTTTTTTTTAAAACATCCGTTGTCAACCTCATAAGTTAGCGAGCAGATTATTTAACTGCGAAATTAAGCGTGCGTGGTAATGTTTATTAAAACAAAACAGTTCATTATGAACGTCTAAATCAGTGGGCAATGAAAAATGGATTTTTTATGCTCGTAATCAATCTTACCATCAGATTTTCGGCCTTTTAAAAACACGGGATTTGCCATGCCACGTTTTACAAATGCAAGACGCGAAATATGGTTGCCGCAATACAACAAATGAAAATTATTTCTCGTCGATTGATGCAAGCGGAACGCGATCGGCGACCGAACGATTTTCCCGTTTACATTTCTGATCGCGGGCTCCGTGGCTCCTCGCTTCCGGTTCCGCCGAAAATCAAAGTCGTCTTCTCCCGGCGAAAATTTCGTGTCATTTCGGATGCATCCGACGCATCCGAAAAAAACGGGAGGCCTTCCGCGGAGGAAGCTGCGGGCACGCGATCCCCGTAATTCGATTTGCATCCTAAATCTTGTAACCTGCAAACAATGAACACAATTAAAGAGCATAAAAGCGGAAACAAGTCTCAATCATTTTTCTTCCCGTTTTCACGGAGGGGTCCCGAAGAATGGCGCTTCACGGATGAAAGGAAGGAAGCGGGGAACGGCCTTAATTTTAAATGCCGCCGCGACGAAGAAGGATGCACAAAAGCATCATTCAAATCATCTATCAAACGGCGCTCATCACGATGGGAAGCCGCAGCGGAGGAAGTGGCATCGTTTCCATTAATCAAATTACGCCGAGGAAAAGAGAAGCCAAACGAAGGTGGCGGTGACGCGGGAATGATCCCGGAGGCCTCTGACCGCTCCGCTCCTTCCCACCTCCGGGGACGGGGGCCCTGCTGCCGCGACAGACGCCAACCTCACGCGCTCGAAACTCGGGGCGGGAGAAAAAGAAAAAAAAAAAAAAACGGGAAAAACCGCAATTTTCCTTGCCGGGAAATGCATTTGTCGGGGCAAAAGCGACTCCCGCCACTGTCGGCGAAAGGATTTTCGAGGTTACCATCCGAACAGCAGCGCTTCGCGGATTGCTTCCCGTTCGCTACGAATTATCCCCCCCTTTAGTGCCACAGCATCTAAATTGATTAATTTCTTTCCTTTCGAGCTTGTTTGTGGCAGGACCGTAACAGCCGCCACACGGAAAGCGCGGTTTCTACTTGATGCCGATCAAAGAGGTCTCCCGTGAAATCGATGGAAAAGTCCATGATTCCCGGATTTATGGAATAATTTCCCAAAGGCAACCCGAGAGTGAGGCAGAGAGGCAGAGTAATACAGGGTGACGGGACAATTCTCCTGCTTTTGTCCTCTTTCATAATTGATGGGTTTTGATCAATTGCTTCAAAATCGAATGAATAATGAATCGAGACTTGAATTTTTCAGCGGAAAGGTTTAATACAATGTTGAGCGAGCCGATTGACGGTGAAAGTCTTGCAAAATTTGCGTGTCACGGGGTTGCAACCCCGGTGCAGCAGGGGCGAAATCGGGAGGCCCCCCCCCCCCGCGAAAAAATTTGTATTGAATCCGCGGGGAAGAGTAATGATGAAAAATTGGTTTACGAGCACCCTGCAAGCAATAAAGGCTTTTTCGTTTGATTTTGCGCTCCTGCCGGATGAGGGGGCGACTGCCATCCGCCATCCCCGGGCTTATTTATCGACTCGAACCGCGGGGAATGAAGAAATTTAAAATGAAATAAATCGCTAAAGTGAGCGGCGGCTGAAACCTCCTCTCCCAGAAGCTCCCGTGCCCCGTGGAATTAATGCGGACGCCCCCGCCGACACCTCCCGCAGCTTTCCCCATTTTCGCTTTCTAATCCCACGTCTTTTAATTGATAAAAATTTGGCTTCTCTCGCGAGCGACGAACGGCTTTTTCGGTGCCGAGCACGATTTCCTCGCGTTTGCCGCGGCAGCAGCATCCCCTCGTCTGGTAAGAAATCATCCCCGGGCCCCGCGGAAAGGCTCTGGAAGTGAAAAATTATTTCGAAGACCTTCACGGGCAATAAGCCTTTGTCTGTTTCCCGTTTTCTGACGGGGGAATGTATTGCCGGTTCTCATGCATGTCGCTGCAGCTTTTCCCGTTTATCACACGCTATCTGTCATGCATTAATTAATTACTCTCCCCACTTCCCTGACTTATATTTTATTTCCCGGCTCATGTATATTTATTTATTTATTTTCTCTTTCTTTCCTTTGAGTGATTGCTCTTTGATTAAGGGTGTGTCGCGTTTGCTTTGCCAAACGCACTCCATTCGCTCCGCCGACAATGGTCGAGGTCCCGAAACGCGAAAACTGCCAAATAATAATAATAAATATGAAAGTTTATTACCTTTATTAAAATAAAGGTTTGCGTTTTTTTTTTCTGTTTTATCCGGCAAATGTGCGACAGCAGCAGAGGGGAAAGATGAAATGCGCGGGTCGGCATTTCCCGGGACGCGCCAAATTACGAAATATGACCCATCAGCGGCATCCATACCTGCGCTTTTTTATTCTTTTTTATCACGTGTGCCAACATTTCATTCGGATCGCTTTTCAACGCGAAATTATTATTATTACCGTAATTACCCATTTTCTTTCGGTGCGAGGCTACCAGATTATCACAAAACTTCGAATTGTATATCATTTTTATTATTACCATTTTACACTCCGGTATTACGAATACGGATTTGTTTTCAGAAAATTATCCACGTACGAACTTTTTTTTTTTTTCTTTTTTTTCCAAAATTGAATGCCGCGTAAACGGGAGGGCAAACTTTCTGGCATTTCGAATCTCGGTGCCCGCTTTCGCTGCATGCCTCGGACGTTTGGATAACGTTCGCGAATATCCGACATAAACAAAATTCGCTTCCGCGCCAAATCCCGAAGCAAAAGGGACCCGACTTTTCCGGCCTGCCAAAGATCGCAGATTTGCTGAATCCGAGAAGAAATCCGCCGGTGCCTGGAGTTTATCAATAAAAAAATAAAAGGCAAATAAAAAAGAAAATAAAAACGGACAAATTACTGGGTTGTGGGATGACCACGATGTTGTTTTTTACATCTGATACGTGACCACCTCATAGAAAACATCAACTACATGTGTAAGCTTTCAGTTTTATTAGTTCCTTTCGATTATACATTCTTAATAATATATATATATATATATATATCCAGAATCTTCGAAATCTCTATCCCTGCTCCGGGGGAACGTCCCGGAGGATAATGGCGAAATACCTGAAAATGGCACGAGAGGCTCCATTTAATAAATATAAAGTCACCGTTTCCCTTTCGAAATTCCATCTTCGAGCTCAGAAAAATTTTCCTGCATTTTCCCCCGGTATATCCGATTTCCTTCGGCCTTAACATCCCGGGCAAAAGATTACATGTAAAGGCTTTTAATTATGTGAAATATATTTTTGCTGCGCGAAGTAAGCCTTTGTGGCCCATCTAATAAAATAATTTTTCAACCCCCTCCCCCCGCACTTTCTCAACTTTTACCATAAATTAAACGTAGATTTTTCCTTTCTTCCCATTTTCCCGGCTTATCCGGGCGAATGTCAGTTACCCGGATGAACAACCCTGGGATTTTACGGCTTTCGAATGCATCCGGACATTGCGTTCGGGCACTTCCTCCTTCTTCAAGTGAACCTTCTGCTGGAGCCTCCACGTTACTTCTCGTGTCCGAGTTATCTTACGTCACGTTCCCCTTACAAAAATTTTCCATTCTTTTCCACACAAAAACTTCAGCACTTTGTTTAAATGTATATATATATATATATATATTTTTCCCGTATATAACTTGATTACGGAAATGTTGCTAAAAGGGGGGGGGGCAGGGGGGGGGGAAATAAAACTTTCGGCATAAACAAAGTTGGGTGAAACAATAATAAAAATTTGTTTTAGCCGTCATCTAAATTGGTAGGTTGTGCTTCGTGCGGCGGGGCAAACTGCACGCATTTTACAACCTCTCGAACTGAATGTAAAATTACATTTCGTCCATTGTGAAATTTCACGTATTCATAATTACAATCGTGATCAAACAGATATCAGGGTTGAAATTTTAAAGCGGGCTTTCCGGCTTGGATCTCCCCGGGCTTCGCTACCCTTAAACGTCGGCAATCGCTAAACCGCGACATCTTCCCTTAGAGACGATGCCAAATGATTTTAGGTTCGGCGTGAGAGGCGTTTCAACGCTCTTCCACGATGGAAATTCTTTTCAGAACGCTTTGCCCGCTTTTTGCGCTCAGCTTCCTAAGACATCTTATGCGAACCTCAAGGCTAATACCTCCTCATCAGTCAATTTTAACATAATTAGTCAGGTAAGCAAATTACTATTAGGCGATTTAGCATTGTATTTGCATTATAATTTTAGTCGGGTTTCCACAACGGAATCGAGAAGAAATTTCAATTATTTCCACTAATTCGTACTGCCAATCACGTTTTTTAATGCAATTCAATATGTAATAAACAATAAATGATGAGTTTTTTGATCCATTTCATGAGCGTTTTTTATTAATGGAAAAAAGTTGGGTTAGCGGCTCGGGCTTTCGACCGAGCCGATCTCCGATCCAAAATTTATTTTATTATTTAAAATCAAAATGCAATCAAGTGCCGGGCAAATGACGATATGACAAATAAGTGTAAAGAGGCCTTTGAAAGGTCATAAAATTAAGAGCGATCGAGACGACTTAATAAACTACGTTTATATATATATATATACGTGTGTGTGTATGGAATCCCATCTCGTCATTCAAATTTTCGCCACGGAAAACATCTAGCATTACACGGTCTTGTGGAGATTCCATCGGGTCAATCATCGCTGGAACATATTTATCGAAACATACGCACAACATCATAAGCAAAGGTATGCAAACATTAATTCTTCGCCTGTCAGAGCTTTCCCGGTCTCTCTCTCTCTCATTCCTCCTCCGGAAAATGAAATAAAGCTGCCTTTTTAATAAAAGGGAACGCTTTTAAAAAAAAAAAAAATTCGACATTAGCCATCATAAAGTGAATTTGATTAGGCGAAAACCTTTTTTTCTCTTCCGTGAAATCTCTCGTGGACAGCAGTTTTCCGAATTATGGAACTGGCCAAATTTTCTTCCCCGATCTTTCCGGACACCCTGCCACGACGCCTTCCGAAGAGGCCTCCCGGAATATCTAGATCCCGAGCCGTCCGGGAAATCGAACCAATTGGAAAATCGATGGAATGTTGTAAAACGGCAGAGGAGAAGAGAGAAAAAAATACGGGGACGGGGCAAATGATGCGCATTTCGTGTAAATATTTTGCGGTTTTTCGGCCCGCCCTGGAAACCCCGCGGGCGCTTCGCATTCCCGTCGAAAGACAGTCGAGCGCGGGGCTCCGCTCCGGTTTCGCTGTCGGACGCCGAAAGAGCCGAAACCTCCGCCGCTGACTCTCTTTTATCCATGAAACTCGCTTTGGGATATCAATTCTCTCGAATGCTCCACGATTCCGGCAATGTGGAAAGAAAAAAAAAAAAAAAAAGTTATTGACCCCGAACAACAAAGATACAAGAAAATGGAATAGGAGAAAAAATAATAATCAAGAATGTTATTTGTAATAATAATAATAATAATAACAGGTACGAGACACCGATGGGTAAACCACAGCCTGGGCGATTCCGTGCAACAAAGTAATTATAAAACAAACGTTGAAGAGCTTGAACTTGACGAGAGAAGGCTGTGAACTTTGACTTTTGATTGGTCTCCATTTGGGATATCATAATCCTCTCCGGCTCTTTCGGGCATAATAAATACCATAAAGAAGAAGAAAAATTGCCATTGGAAGATGTGAGTGATTAAGTCTGGAACACGCATAACTTTTACGAGTGATTCATTATTCATGAGCAGATAAGGCCGAAATCCCGGCATGGATCATTGCTAATTAAGGGTGTGCGGTTTCGAGAGTCTGCGTCTGCTTAAATTGTCCGAAATCATACCGCCGCGCCGAGGAGCCGTCACGTCAGATCGAAAGACGCTGCAGGGTGGATTTCCGACCCACCCCGTGGACGGCGACGCGAGCGTCAAATGAAAGTCGGCGAGTTTCGGAGCCGGTGCCGGACCCAGGTCGAGATCCTTCGACGCGCCGAGCGAGCCATCGCGGATGAGTAATGTTCCGGGCGAGCTCATCTCGCACCGCAAGCAACCCTCGGACCCCTCTCCGCCTGGGTTGCCGACTCACCGCGGAGGGTTGCTTTTCCGGGGGGCCACCCGAGGAAACGGCTCCCAATCCGGGATCGTGAAACGTCCATTACGCGACGGAGCGGCGGAGCATTAATTGGTGAGTCGTGATGCCGAAGAAGGAGAGACCCTCAGAAGCGTGTGAAAGGCGGTCATGCATGAACCGAAGACTTCTCCTCTACGCCAACGAACCGGAGAACCTTCAATTCGTGAACAGGAATGCCGTAATTGGGATGGAGCTCCGAATCGCTCTCGGGCATCTCGCACTGGAAGGAGGTCCAACTGCCGTTCCCGGTGCCGGGGCGAACGCTCTCCTGCGGATCTCGAAGACCCGCCGAAATCCTCCGTCGCCGGAACCGCAGGAAAAAGCGCAGCATCATGCTCCGTAATTCTGCCGTCAATTAAGAATGATTGATAAGATTTCGTTAATCCTTTCCCGGCCACTGGGGTGGGCTAACCGCAGACACCCCTTCAGGGGGTAGTCGGCATCGCCCTCCCGTGCATCCTTCTCTCTTGGTTCTCCAAATCTCGGCACTTATCCAAGCTCCTTTAATGACTTTCATACATATATATATATATCCCTCCGTTGCCATTTTCTGCATCCCTTAAGGAAAAATCAACCCTCGCGAAAGGTCCGGATTTCTTTTCCATCGATGTATTTTATTATTCGTCTCGGAGATGGGTTTGACATCCGAAAATCCCTATCCGATGCTAAAACTTTCTGGACTTCGCAGGATTCCAACCCCGAACGCAAGGAGGTAATTGTGTTAGTCCTTAGTTTGAAAGGTCTTCCAATTGTGTTTTGCACGTGGTTAAACAATGCCTGCACTCGGCTTATCCACCCTTTTAAAGGTGTTAATGCCTTCGACTTTCCGGGAGGAACAGGGCCCCGGCCCGGGGGGCAACGAATCTTAAACTTTTCCCCGCTTCCATACCTAATTTCGCTCATTGATGCAAAAAGTTAAATTGAAAAGCGATTTAAATTGATTAAAATGAATTTTATAATCAGGCATTAGAAGGGAATTATCTGTTCCTTTCCATTTTCTTCTCTTGGCGAAACTTTTTTAAAGTTTAAAATCCTAAAAAAAAAAAAAAAAAAAAAAAAAAACCTGTTTTCAGGAATATTTTAATGTGCTTTTTCGGGCAGAGGTTTATTTCATTACCATAAGACTGAAAAAAAGATTTTTTTTTTTTATTCTGTACGAAAATGATGAAATGAAAATTTCATTTTAATCCTTAAATGGAAATTATTTCTTTTTATTCCTCCTGTCGTTTTCCGTAATCAGATTTTGACGAAATGTTGGCACTCCCTGCTTTAGAAACCCCAGCCCTGCAGCGTCAAGGCTTCCTGCACGTCACTTTCGGTTGCCGCGGATTTCCCCTGCGCTCCGGGGCCCCGTAAAATCGCGGCTTCCTCTTCCTCCCGCCTCGTCCCTCAAGGCACGAACCGGTTCCTCTCAGGTAACACTTTCGGGTTTCAAATGCGGGACGAGGAGCCGGCGACGGATAAGTTGGCTGACGCGGGGTGGAAGCCTGCCTTCTGGGGGCACGTTCCGGAATGTGAGCCGCGACAAAATCAAATCCCAGCTAAAGTTAGGATATTAAATCCGGTCTCTCGCTCTCGCGGATCCAGCCCATCCACCTTTTGTATAAAACCTCATCAAGAATGTTCCTCAGAAGTTTACTCCAGTTAAATAAATAAGGAGAGCAATTTTCTTTTCATTTTGGAGTTTTATATTAAGACTATAAATTAAAACATAAATTTTGAAAAGTTTCACAGAGAAACTGGAAACCTTATTGTTTGACTCGGTCTTCACTTTCTCTAATTTCTTTATTCTTTTGAGGGAAATTTCGGAATAACTCCTAAAACCCTTATTCATTTATCCCGCTAAATGAGTCGGTCGAAAATTGCCCGGACACCATTTTCCGTTTGATGGAAATTAGCGGTTGCGCTGGAGCAATTGCCCTCCTCCGGTTCGGGGCACGGCACGCGATGGATTACGTGCCACGCTGCCGGATACCCGAAAACCTGCCGCATTCGACGCGGTCCAATTGTAAATAATCAAGAGTCAACTCTCTCGGCTTTCGGAAGTAAATTTTACTCCCACCGTCATCCTGGCACGAAGATCTGCAAAGTTTCTACAGAAATTAGCATATTTTTGAAATGAATTTCATCTTCTGCAATCTCTGGAATATTTATATCGGGAGGCTGGGCGAAGGCAGAACGGAATGAGCATCGCGGCACCGTGCAGGGCGGCGAAGGGTCCCAGCCGAAAATTTTTTTGGACTTTTCTAAGCTTCGAGTAGATCACCACCTCGCGAACTCTGTACTGATTCTCCCGGGGAACCGGTGTGCGTGTACGGAAACGAGAAAGATTAATTTGAGAATTTCGACGGTTGCGACTGCGGAGGCACGTCCGAGCCGGTCCCTCTCGAGGAGGCACGCGGGCCTTAAACCTTTGATTTGTGCTCCCGCTGGCGCTGGTCGAAAGGCAACAATTTCGTATGCGAATGTTAATTATGGGGGCATTTACGTCACGGATATATTTAGTACCTGTTGCAAATTCACTTCCGATGGAATTTTTCACCTCTGATTTATGGCGGGATTCCGAGGCCGAAACCGCTTCGCCTTATCGCGGGGGCTTTGTCCCGGGAAAGGTTTTTCGCGGGGCCCTAATTTATGTCTTCCTCGGATCCTCCGAGACCTTCGTTCTCGCAGCATTTGCATCGGTTCCCTTCAAATTTGCACAATTTCGCTCCGGCATTTCGTTAAATCAACCATCTCGACGGAAAATTGGAAAACTGACGACAAACCAGCAAATAATGCCGAAGGGTTAGTTATAATGTTATTATAAAAGAGAAAATAGAGTAAAAGGAAATAAGGGAAGATTAAGCCGGATTTGCTTATATTATTTCTTATTATCAAAGGGTTAAATCCTCCCTTGATCCTCCCCTGATTTCGTTTTGCTTCGGGAATTACTCTTCCATGTAAATTTTCCCTTCACACGATGTATAAAATATTTCCACAAATAACGCTGTCCCGGGGATCGGGCGTCGGCAGACGAGGAGCTGCCTTTCGCGTTCCTCCTAAGGATGACCCGCATCGCAGAAGTTGATCTGCTTTGTGAACTCTGTCATCCCGCTCTCCCATTGTTAGCATGCAATGACTGTTTTATTGTGATATCCGGAAAAGCTGACGTTTTCGCAAATCTAGGGGATGCTGCCCGATCTATCAGCGATAAACCGGAATCGTGCTCCTCCGATTAAAAAGGTTCACAATCGCACAGATGCAAACGTTCATCTTTTGAAAGGAGCAGCGGCGCATTTTGGGCCCGGCTCAGCCATAAAGTGACCATTCTGAGGCGAGAAAAATAAATTATTTTAGGATATCGTAAAGCGCCGAAAAGGAAGGATATTGTAAAAGTAAATTTTTTTTTTTTTTGCGCTCGAGAATGGCCTAAGCATAAAAGTCCCGAATTTAAATAAGCCATATTTAATGTCGTGTATATATATTAAGTCAGCGAAGCATGTGTAACAGCGATCTTAAAAACAGTACGGTAAGAAAAAAATTTTACAACAGTGATAAAGTGAAATGTGGCGAGGCAACGGTCCTTTCGCCTGGTCACAGAGCCTCAGAATGAAAGATATAAAATGATACTTATAATGCACGTATACGACGGGGATAGTAAAAATCCCGTGTCGTATGCAATCCGGCAGGAGTAAATTCTCCTCAAGGCAGTACATAAAACCGTCTTTGCCTGGGGGAACGACGTAGTAAAAATGATTAAAATATGCATATATAATGAGATTTGAGGGCGCCCGAGGAATTATTTCGCGGGATGAAGCAGTTTCGGCAAACCGGGAGCCCCATTAGATTAGGTTTAGGTCGCCTTCTCCGCAAACGAGGATCGCGCAGGCATTTCCCGGGGACGAACGAAAGGCGGAGGTGCCACAAGGGGCTAAGGAGCAACAGCCCGAGCGAGGCAGCAGGCGGAAATCGGGAAAAGTTGCCGCTTTCCCCGATCAGAATCCTTTCTGCTTTTTTTTCTCGGCGGCTTTCAAAATTCAATTAAAATTTTTTACATTTCGAGCTTTAGCTGTCGCCTTTTCCGGTCCTTCGCGTTTCCCGACCGTTTCTTCCCGGCGGGGGGCGCGGCGAACATTTTGCGAAAATATCGAGGGCGCTTAAGAGCGGAATCCGGATGGACGTCAATCCGGGATCCGTCTCGGATAAAGCGTGAAACGGAGCTTTTCCAGTCCGATCGCGGGGAACAAGGAACCGGGCTCCCGTCGAGAGGATTAACAATTTCTGCTGATGAAGGAGCGTTTCCTTATCTCCGAGCCTTTTTAATTGTCTCCGAGAGCGCGTTAGGGGGAAAAAAAAAAAAATTTTTTTTAATTTTCCGGATAACGTTTAACTCCCTTGGATTACGTCCGGTTACCTTTAGGTAATTACGCGACATTATCGCAGCAGAGCTGCTGCCCGATGATCCACCGGAAGAAAGCCCTCCCCCCCCGGAAGAAGGCCCGGAGTCCCGCGGAAAGGTTCCGCGTTTCACCGCCACGGGTTCTTACGGAGCGAAAGGGAAATTTTATGAATGCTAATAATTATTTATTTAAAGAGAGAGAAGGAATCTAAATAAGTTGGAAGAACGGTTGGAAAAGGATCGGGCGAAAGGAAGATAAATAGATTTCCGAAAGGTAAGCCTATGGTTCGGAATCTGAGACAAAGGCAAGGAAACAAATTCTGGAATCGGAGAGAGAAATGACATGCGGAGGATTCTGGTTTATTAAAGCTTATGTCGCCGAATACAAAATGAATTTTCCTCGACGCTGCGGCGGAAGATAAACGCCTTCCCGCCTTAATTGAACCGTCTCCTGCTCCGCACCTCAAATTTCCGGTCCAAGACGGAAACCTGCCGGGACGTCATCGGGGTTGATCCCCGATCAAACCGGGCCGCGTTTGGACGCGGATCGAACGGGAGGAACTCTCGAACTCTCGAATCGAACGGGAAGGCGGAAACGATCCCGCGACGATGACAGTGGATAACGCGTTAATTTCCCTCCCCCACCCCCCCCTCGCTTAATGACGTCATCGTGACGTCAACTATTAGATATATATATATTAATATCCGCGCGAAAGAAAGCAAATGGATTTTGAAAATCTACTTTTTAAATGCGATCTCGAATTTATAATAGTGCTCCGTATCTGGGCGTGACAGCCAGAAATAGATGTTATTAAGCTGAAAACGCTGAAACGTTCCCGAAACTTCGTCGCGAACGGACGATTTCTTTTGGAAATCGGCGCGTAACCCGGGAAAACCCGCGTGAGAGCCGGGTATTTCCGCTTCCGGAAAGCGAGGCGGTGCCCGGACGGCATTTTCCCCCCGCGGGGGGGGGGGGATAAATTCCGCTTCGGTAACGGCTCTCCTTGATTCCGCACCGCTTTCATTTGACAACGCCTCCCGGGAAAGATTTTCGAAGCCGAAGCCCTCGAATTTCGCGGGTTTCCTCGGGTTGGGGAACGAATCTTTTCGCGGAGGCATGCGAAAAGCCTCCGCGCTCCGCTCCAGTTTTCTCCCCGAAAGTATTGAAAAATTTGGGGAAACTTTTTTTTTTCCCGCCCCCCCCCTCCTCCTCCCGTTAACTTTCTTTTCTTTTCCGGAAAGCTCCTTCGCTTTAAATGTTCCACAAGTTTTTACAACTTATGGTTATGGAAAGTTTTCTAAACGCTTCCTTCCTCGGTCCCATTTTTTCCCAGTTTTTGTTGAATGCCGGTCCCGAAATTTACTCGATTTTAATTTTCCCCATTTAGTTCGGGAACTTATTCAAAATTTTACGCCGTCGGACAAATTAAGCGGGAGCAACCCGCGGAGTTCCCTGCGAACGGCGGGAAAAGGGGCACATCTGCGAACGGAAATTTTTTTTGCAAAACCTGCAGATCGTGCCCCCCGGGGAACCGACGAGCAGCGCCGAAAGCATGGGGGCCGCCCACCTCCCGGCCTTCCTGCTGCCCGCTGGAAGACATCTGAAGGATGTTAAGCAAAAAGAAGCAGTTCTTCGATGGTGTATGACAAAGCCATGACTCATTACCTCCCCAAACTCGTAAATTCTGCAATTAACCGCGTAATGGTAGATGACGCGAATTCCAATAAAAATTTTAATTTCGGCTCCGGTTTACGAGTGGCGGAAAAGGAAAATTTTGGCCGTCCCCAGAAGCGGTGCATGGGATGCAGGCTGGATGACTGAATCACCTCCCCGGTGCCAGCCGCGCTATAAAAAGAGATTCGTCGTTAAAGACCTTTAAGAGGAGTGATTTATATGGAAAATAATTTTTATTTTAGTGCCCATTTTCATATTTTACGTTTTTTCGAACCCTTGAAATTGCTTCCCTTAAAAGAAAACTACCCCTGCGATTAGCAGCGTGAGTCTCTTCTTTATTCGGCGTCCGGACACCACGGGGGTGAGGTTCTGCTGAGCTCCCCCCCGCAATCGCCTTCCACTTCTCGGATCCTTTAGCACAACCTGAATTGAAACGCCGAAAAGGAGATCTTCGGAGCGGACAAAAATAATAAAAAATTAATCAGAAATGAAAATGGGAAACAAAAAAAAAAAAAAACTTCAGTTCCCGTAACTTGGTGCTACCCTTTAGGTGGGAGCTGCCATTTCCTAAATGTCACATAAAAATCCCTGGAGTGGAATTAGCTCCGTCACTCCGGTTATTTTTAACTGTACCGGAGACATGACGGTATAATGGAAAATATTTCGTTCTCCCCCTTCACCCCCCCCCCCACGGGGCACGAACCCGAGCCGGGACGCGGAACGGTCCAAATGGAACGGGAAACCGAAAGACGCACCGATACTTTTTCGGGGAGCCCATCGCAACAGGAACAAGTTCGAGACGTCGGAAGCCTGCGAAAATGAACGTGGCAGAATCCAAAAGGGAGAAGAATTTCCGACGTCTGCGACACGGCGACGAAAAATCGGTTTCTTTGTTCTTCACGATTTTCAACTTTCTCATAAATTATCTAAGGAGAATTTGAGTTTTCGATTCCCATAAAAGCATTCCACAAAGCGTACGTGAGTGCGCATTTACTGCCAAGCTTTATAGTCTCCGGCCACTTGAAATCTGGCCCGCAGGTATCGGGCGTTTGAAAGGGAAAGGGGGAATGACGTATTAATTACACTCCATTGTTCGTGTAATTAGTCTGAGATTCTGAAAGGAGCAGTGGTTCGAGCACGGCAACCGGAAAGGGCTCGAATACCTGACAGCGGGGCGCTCCGCATGCATTTCTCCGCAAGGATGGCACCCGTTGAAGCGATCGGACTGTGGCGCTTCCGGGTCGACGGACGCTTAAAAAAATCGGTCGCGAATCGGTCGAACGGGCAACTTCATTTCGCCGTCAGCGAGGCCCGGTCAGCGATGTCCGGCGCCGGACGCTTCCGAAACATCCCCCGTCGTGGAAGGAAGGAACGCTTCCCCCGCTGACTCCCTTTCTTTTATTTTTCTTTCTTTTTCCTTCTGAAATGCCGGATTCGCTCACTTCCGTGTCCCCGCCCTTAGCCGAGAGAAGCGGGTCCCCCTCAGTGATGGAAAATTGAAAACGATATTGCCCCAAGCCGTGGAGGGCCGAGAATAATTTCCGGGGAGCACATCGGCAGCCGCGGCGTGGAATGAATAATTGATCATCCCCGCCAAGTTGGAGCTTTTAATCTTCTTACTTTTCTTTATTTTCCCAGCGAAACCTTTTAACGGTTAAGTTCGGAGGACGTTTAGCGGAATTTTTCGACGGGGAAAGGGAGACCTGGAAAACTGCGATTTTCCTGCGGGCCGGAGGGAGGAGAGGACACAAAAGGGGTGGAGAAAATCCTTTAAAGCGGTTACCGTAAAATTTACGATATAAAATATTCAGAGGCTCTGCTGTTGCCGCTGATTGCCCGCGGGATGGAAACGAGTTCTACTCAGCACTAATAGAATTATTTATTCGAGGCATGATACCGTAGACCGGGGAGTTCGGGGGTGTTCCTCGGATATCCAAGAAAAAAGACTTTTCGGAATGAAATTCGCTTAAAACGGGAGCATTCCGCGCTGATCCACCGGCTTTAATTAAAGCGATGGAAGCTTTCGGTCCTCCGGAAATCTCTCCGTCCATTTGGGTTACTTGATTCTGTCGGATTGAGAGGTGCGTCGCAGGCGAATTTTGACGAAGGCGGGAAAATTGCAAAAGTTAGACGGAGCCCGGCCGGAAGGTTCGGAAACGGACTTGCCGTGGAAAAAAGCCTCCGAGATTCCGGTTGGGCACGGGGGAGAAATCTCCTGGGGAGGAAAGTCGACAAATCACGTCCTAAATTTAATTAAAAAAAGGCAACGCGGACAACTATTTCACGGCAGCCTTCTGGACAGTTTATCTTAATTTCATTTCTAAATGCAAATTTTGCGGGGAAAACACGGGCACGAAGGCAAAAATCACGAACGGGGAAGGGCGAGACGGAATCAATTTCAAAGGCCGATTACGCGGGAGCAGATGAAGGGTTGAAAGGGCAAAACTGGAAGGTTTAGCCTTTTGCGGGGTGAGACGGAATGGGGATGAACGTGCCCGTTTATCTGTGGGTAAGAGCTTCGGAAATACGAGGACGGGAAGAGAGCTCCGGAGCGTGGTCCACCGGAGGGCTGGCAAACGCGGAGACAAGAACAACCCCATTAAGAAGGCGATCACTTCCTTCAATTAGAAATCGTAAAAATTTCATTTTCCCCGTGCATAAGGCCCCCTGTTGGGAAAAGTTAAAAGCGGCAAAAGGCAAGAATGCTCGAGGGGTGGCATCCTTGCGGAGCATTACCCGAGCGAACCGCAAATTGCGCCTGCCTTTTTCCTTTGCTTACTTGCCACCCGAACTGCAAATATTGTATGAAAAAAATTTTCCAGATTGATTTATTTAATAAGGGTAGCGATACAGAAATAAGGGTGGCCTGGGGTGACGGCCAGATTAGTTCCAACGCACGTGCCAGATAATATCACTCGCCATTCCCCAAGTACACATTTGAAGCCGCGTCCGCAGCAGAATTGCTCTCATAAATTACTCCGAAAACCTTCGCTTAAGGGATTGTTCATTAGTGAACAGCTTAAAAATAATTCAAATTACAAATACGCAGGGGTTGAACGGGGTCGGGGATGGTGACTTTCGGGTGGATTCTGGCACCTTCCGCTTTCTGTCGGAATACGACAATTATGATATAACACACAACGCGGCCTCGGAACCGAACCATGTGAACGTGGCAGATTTATAAGACCAACCATAATTGCACATATAACAATGATATATGTTTGTATCACCATAATTATACGTATCTTTCTGGTATCCTGTTATTTTATCGACTTGACACATAAATAACCTCCATTGTAATAGCTAAAATTATTTATCTGGTGCTATATGTGAGCATGACCGATCTGCATTATTTAGCAAAAAATATATTTCAACACGGCCCCGTAATCATTTTAAAAATGAAATTAATTCCATATATATATATATATATTTGTACATTCATATTCAAAATTATCTACAGAATCAAAATATTTCGAATTAGTTAACCTCTTCCACGTTCGTTAATCATGTTACATAATACTATTTGTATAAACGGAGCCGAATTCTTCATATGTTATATTGTTTTATGTATGAGGGCATTAACGCCCCATTTTTGCAGTTCCAATGATGAAAGATCTACTCCGTGCCCGCGCTGGCAAGCATGTAATGGTATATACCCGCCAACGCCTTGTGTAATTTAATATTATAGTACGAAAGTATTGGATAATAAAACTTGATAATGTAATATTTTCCTTTTTTATATATTCACTATGTGCGAGTCTCGCTTGATTCAGTGAGTATATAATTTTACAAGTTTCATCTCGTTATTTATTACCTTTACAACATCGGTTTAAAACACATAAAAATTTTATTTACTATCGCTTAATGAATAATGTATCTGTGAATTATCCCGTTTTATATAAGTATATATATATATATTTTAATAGTGTGTCCGATTTAAGCAGTTCCTGCGTGGCCGAAGCGAATTTTGCCACACCCGAAGACGTGATTTATAAATGAAGGAGACCTTTTCGGCAAATTTTAACTGCTCTTTAATGACTCGGTAATATTTTAGCTGCAGGAATAATTCCGGTACCGAAACTTTAATTATTATCCCTCTTCCAGGTTGCCTGCTGCCGGCGCCGATTCTGCGTCGTCCACCGTACGAAGAGCACCGCGTCCGTGACGGATCCGCAGGAATCAGTCGCGTCCTGTTGCCACTGCATCGAATTTATTGCAGAGGTCTTGTCCAAACTAAAACCTGAAAGCGGCCCCAGGTTTTACTTTTAAAGCCGTAACATAGGATTTCCTTAAATTTTCGTAGCCATTTTCACAGTAAATTCGCATGTTTTTATTGCATCGTTATTGAAGCTTTTACTTCTTTTTATTCATTCGTTCGCCGCGTGCTGTCGCTTACGATTTACCGCGAGATCAGGTCTCGCGGCGGCAAGCAAATCCCCCCCCCCCACGTCTGCACCCAGGGTGAATTGTCGCTGTAGAAAAAGGAAAATCCGCCCGCCGGCACCGCTTCATCCTTCCGCAAAACACGGAAAAGATCTGATCTGATAGATGGCTTTGAAGCAATAGACAACAATAGCGGCG